>MU856912.1:55705-119443 GCA_033296705.1 Chaetomidium leptoderma | reverse complement strand
CATCATGTTACTTTCTCAACATACTTACCACGACCCCCCCTCCCCCTGCTAGGTATCGAGGGCTCCCAAAGCGAAGTCCAAGTCGGCGCCCTCCAGCGCCCTGAAGGTGTCCGATGGGTCATGTTGAAGCCGGCCCTGGGCCGCACGGGTTTTGGGCGCGTTCTGTGTCCATGTTTTGAGACCTGGCGATGTGAGTGTTGGGACCTTGGGGCCCGGTGATCTCAGCGGGCGGGGGCTGTCGTGGGTCATGGATGGTCGTTCGGTGGCAATTGCTCGTGGACATCGACGCCAGCCTCAAGCAAGACACGCACGCATGTCGCATGGCCCCGAGAAGCTGCCTGAACCAATGCCTGTCCGGAATAGGAGACGGGCTCGTCGGGTGATTTTTCTAGCGCCCCGGCCCCGATGAGAGCCGTCAGACATAGACTATGCCCTTCGCTGGCGGCGGCGTAGAGGGCGTTAAGATACGTGCCCTCACTCCCCTTTCTTTTGGGGCCACAGTATCCGGTTCGCCGGACGTCGGTGCCAGCCGCGATCAAAACCTCCACGCAGTCGAGGGAGCCAGCCGCAGCGACGTCAGCCAAGGGCCAGGACCACCTGTTGCGGATATTTACGTCTGCGCCGTTGTCGATTAGGACCTGAAGGATTTGCCATTTCCTAGTGGCTGCAGCGGCGGCCAGGGCGTTGGTGAAGTTGCCATGGGCCGAGGGCAGGTTCACATCTGCGCCGGCCTCGATGAGCAACTCGATAATTCTTTCGTTGCCGGGGTGGGCCGCAGCTACCAGGGCGGTTCCGAACATCGACCCCTTTGTGTTCGTGTTGGGGTCTGCTCACTGACGGGGGACAAACCGAAGCCACTCAGCGTGGCCAACCGCAGCAGCATGTGTGAGGAGGGCGCTGCCGTACTCGTTGTCCTGTGGTTGGTCAACATCCAAACCGAGGTCGACGAGTTCTCGCGCGGCTGCTATGCTCTCAGGCCTGCGGTCGGCTATAACCTCGAGCAGCGTCTGCTTTCGCTCGTTTGTTACTGAGAGGTTGAATCCCGGTTTCTGTTGCCACCTCCTCAAGGGCTTGAGCAGCGAGAACTGAACCAGTGCGAAGAGGGCGTTCGTTCCGGGTGCAATAAAGTCCAGCGATGGCTGATCCACGCGATTCTGGGGGCCCTCCGGGCGTAGACCCAATGGTCCATCACGGAGGACCTGCTGATACCATCCCTTGTACGCATCATTTGTCCTGTCCTTCACGGACGAGCCTAAGAATCTCATCAGCAACTTCCAAAGTTGTCCATCATATGGTCCCTCGGCTGATCTGTGCTCCTCCAGGGCTTGTAGGTGGTTGATCCAGTAATACCGCGCATAGATCTGCAACGGGTCATGTGCGTCAGGCTCGAGATGTAGATGGCGGTGTGAGATGGGCCCGGCGATGAGGTGGAATCAGCGTAGCTCGCCCCCAGCAGCAACTTGAGACATTGTTTGGCCAAGTAATCTTGCACGCCTTGTCGACAATCAAGAAGGCTGTTGCAAAAGAGGTGTGAGAGAGCCGCTATACACCTTCAGTATTCCCTGTCGAATCCAGGATGAGAACGTCGGGCTAGGGATCGCGCAGCTCAGCTTCATTGAGCGGCCGGATCTTGCCCAGTCCTTCGTCCTCGTTGATATCAATGCCGATTGCCGAGCCTAGTTCGTCTGTAGTAAAGGGCTTGTACGCACTGCATACCATCGTTGATGCCTTTAGAATCATGAGCTTGCGAGGTCCCGAGAACAGGCCGTAGTAGTCATCCCATGCTTGGTCGTAGAAGTCTCGCAGCGAAGGGGTGTCGGTAGCGTCTTCCCAGCCGGCCAGAGTCTTCGGGTCGTCTTCTATGGTAGCCAGTATGTCGTGCCCCCCTGCTAGGACGCGGGTCCATGTCGAAGTACGTATCAGAATAGCTGCAGTTCATGGCCGACAATTCCCCCGGTTCGTCCAAGTCGTCTAGGCCCCAGTGAGGAAGACTGATGTGGAACGTCATTGCCGGCGATGATCTGACTAGCTGCCGCGTTACCCAGTTGTAACGACTGGAGATGAAGATCTTGAGCGACTGTCCGAACCGACTTCTCGAGCTGATCCGCCACTGAACGGAACTTGTCAACGGCCCTCATTTCTACTGATAGGTGCGTGCGTGTACGTGGGTTTCTCTTCATCATGTTGAGTACATCTACAGCAACCTCCAAGACGGTTGCGTATAGCTTCACGACGACGAAACGGACTTCAGCCAGAGCTTCCTCGGCCGTATTGGCAGTCGTGTAGACGATCGCCCACGGTTGATTTCTCGAAGGACCAATTGGAGTACATGTAAGCGGAGACAGGACGGGATAAAATTCATCTGGAAATCAGCGTGTCTCTCGTCGGTCCTGTTCTTCATGCTGGCGGCAAGGGCCTGGATGGCACATTCCACAGATTGGTATTGAATGAGAGGCGGTGACAGTGAAATATGGAATCCCTCTGTAATAAGAGAATTACCTTTATCGGAGCTAGAACAGCCGCCCACGGCAGGTTGGTTTGCGGCGACATGAAGACGGACTCGTCGCCTCCGATCAGCTGGAAAGCCTCCACAATGCCATCGGCGTACTGGCGCTCGTAAGCACCGGGTTGCTTGGTGCACTCTTCCTGAATGCTCCAGGCGAGTTGCAGGAGCTTGTTCAGCTGCTGGGAAACGGAATGCGAATTGATCTCGTCGTCGCTGATCATCTGCTTGACATGCCGCTTCGCATCCGCTGCGAGAGTCTCGAGGGCCTCCTGCCACAAGTCATGATCCTGTCGAGGTTTCTGGGATACGCATGCTTCCAACGCCTCGATGTCAAGCTTGATGTTGATGTGGAAATCCCGTTGTTGAATAGCGTCTTGTGTTATTTCATCGGTGAGCGATTGTTGGATGTTTGTTGTTAATCTTGAGACTAGCAAATGGCATTGTTGCCTCTGCGATGCTTCGACATTCACAATGGCTTCCAAGAATGGCGAGCCTGCGACCAAATGCTGGAGAGTATCAAGATCATCTTCACTTGCTCCCCTTCCCTCGGCCATGGACAGAGCTCGGGACACCTTGTGTCTTTCCAGGAGGTTGATGGCGGCATTGCTCAGATCTCCGGGTTGAAGCGGAATCTCTTCGTCGTCCGAGTCTTCAGCAAGCGGCTAGTGGTTCGGGCCCGAGGGCGAGTTGCTCGAACCAGCAGATGCAACTCCTTCGTCGAGTTCAAAGTCCCATGGTAAAGCCCTGAGAGAGAAAGAGTGGACATGAGTGGCAATGTGCTCGTCATACTCAACGTGCATCAGGCTCTGGTCATTGAGGCAGAGGGGGCATGATAGCGGTGCAATCATGGTTCGTTCACTGAGGTTCAGTAAAAGAGGAAGATCGATGGGGTTGAATGAGTTGCTGTGGGTTTCCAGCATATGCTTCTCATACTCCAACTCGGTAGCAAAGACGGTCTCGTCCTCGTCGTCTAGGTCGAACGAACACTCTGAGCACAGCCACTGGGCGATGCTGTGAGAGGCGTCCATGTGCTCGAGCCACTGTTCCTTGGTCAAATAGACGTTGTAGGGGGAGTTGCAGTCGACGAAAAGGCAGGTGTAGGGACTCAGGTCGTGGGTAATATGGCCACTATTATCCGCAGGTCATTAAATTAATTTCTCAGCAAGACCAACACTGACGCATTGGAGGAGGATACTCACTGCCACTTCTTTTCGTTCTTTGCATATTCGAGGCCCAAGACAAAACCGCAGTACGGACACAGAGGAGATTTCTCGAGAACATGTTGGCCTGAACCAAACGCTTCTGAATTGGTCCAAGCCTACTGTTTATCCACGCCCGGATGACAATTTGGACGCTTTGGGGAATCTCGTTGCGGGCTGCGGCAGAGTCGAGCCAAGTCAGCAGCGAGTGCTCGTACGGGCCGATCAAGATCAGGGTTTCGAGGTGACTTCTAAACTCGGCGTACGTCTCTGGCGCGTGTATCTGAGTCCGCTTGAGGTTATCATCGGCCCGTTTGTGCCTCAACTTGTCTCCTGACTTGCGAATGAGAACCGAGAACCGAAGCAAGCTATCCAGGGCCATCTCAATGAAGTAGGCGTGGTGTGCCGCCACCCCTGCTGAATGGCTGTTGAAGTCCGCGGCCTCCGCGTTCAGACCAAACGACCACCACCGAAAGCGGGCTTAGGCGTCCTCGAACCAGGAAACCTGGGTCCCCAGACAGCCCTTCAAGGTGGAGACACTGGGCAAAAAGGTCGAGACATTTTTCTGTCAGTTTCCGAAGCATCGGTTGGTTGCTCCCAGTGAGGCCGAGGGATGTTGGAGACGGCGATGCCATGTTTTAGCGCGCGCTGCTCAACAGCGGCCAAATTTAATCGGGATTCCTG
Organism: Chaetomidium leptoderma; assembly: GCA_033296705.1. NCBI lineage: Eukaryota > Fungi > Ascomycota > Sordariomycetes > Sordariales > Chaetomiaceae > Chaetomidium > Chaetomidium leptoderma. The sequence goes on along the minus strand of MU856912.1, from coordinate 115,054 downwards.
CCGCCGTGGGGGCTTTCCGAGGGTCCTCGAGTGTTGGAAAGCCTGACGCGGGCGCGGGAGGAGGGGGCGGGACGGATGCCGCAAGGTAATCGGATGTGTGAGTATCCGGCGACGGTTGGCGGCGTGAGGACCGTTCGGAGGAAAGCTCCCCGAATCCCCATTAGAAATTGCCGGAAGGGTAACTACATTGTTGAGACCGGAATATATTCCGGATGGAAAACAGATCAAATACACTGCCTTTCAAGAATATATGTTGATGCTGATACATAGTAACTTACTATATCGAAGACAACTTATCCAATCTTATGTGTTGCATCGACTAGAAGTCACACATGTCTGAACTCGGCGTCTCTCTTCTCCAAGAAAGCTGTCAGTCCCTCCCGAAAATCACCCAGACTGAAGGTTGAATAGTACAAGGATTTCTCCATGGCCATCCCGGCGTCTAGATGAGAATTCTCGACTGCAAAATGTTAGGGATGGGACTGGAGTCATTGAAACATGTCAGGGGACGCGTGGCAGCGTACCGGTAAGAACTGCCTGCTTGGCTGCCGTGACGGCTGGCCCCGACATGGCTGCGATTTTCTCTGCGAGTTTCATTGCCGCTGGGACAACCTCCTGTTTTGGGAAGACCTTGTTGACGACACCAAGACGTTCAAACTCGGCCCCGCTCGCGGAGTCTCCTGTAAGGATGAACTCCATGGCCTGGCGGTGGTGGATCTCAGGTTAGAATATTGGCAAGACTCCTCGGAAGGATGCAAAATCTCACCTTGTGTTTGCCCAACGCACGGGCAAGTCTCTGGGTGCCGCCAGCACCAGGGATAGTCCCGATCTTCAGCTCTGGCAAGCCGAACGTTGCGTCGTCGGCGGCGTAAATGATATCGCACTGTCCAGGTTGAATGTGGTGAGCCAACTGAACGCAATCACAATTCTCAGGCTGGGAAGCTTGACTTACTGCCAGAGCTATCTCGCATCCGCCGCCAAGCTGAGAGCGGAGAACCATGCAATGTCAGCTGTGCCTCGAAGGTCTTGTCGGATTGATGTGCCCATCATTCAAACTCTTACCGCAAAACCGACAACGGCAGCGATAATCGGCTTGGAGAAGCGTGCGAACGCATCCGTCAGGTCCTTGAGGAACGCCCTCCGGTGAGCCTCTGCTGTGGATATTTGGACCAACTCCCTGATATCCATCCCGGCTACACCATGCATAAAACGAATCAGCTCGGGCCAAACGACTGAAACTTGAAATCATTCTCTTTGTGCCACGTACCGCAGAAGGGCCCTTCAGCGCCGCCAGTAATGACTACTGCGCGGACGGCATCTGAGGCGTCTAAGCGGGCGAGAGTCGAGACTACCTCGTCGATCATGGCCTGCGAAAAGGCATTTCGCTTTGCGGGCCGGTCAAGGCGGAGAAGCGCAACGCCTGTGGTGGCGTCAACTGCGACCTTGACGTCTTGGACTGTTTGGACGTGTTCAGGCTCCATGTTTGTTCAGCAATTACTCAGCTACTCAGCAATATATTTGCTCTTTCAAGGGGTGTCACCAGGGTTGGATTTCTTCCGCAAATGTAGGGGACGCCGTTAGTTATGGCTCCTCGGCTCAGGCCACAAATCTACCTGGTGTTGCATTCGACTGCGGAAACAAAGCATAGGGGGTGGACGGTGGAGGTTCCGCGAAACAGCCGACTGCGAAGAGCAAGGTTCATTCCGGAGGCGCATGTGAAATTGCCACAAATACCTCCCTACATTTACTACGAGTCTGCGAGCAGGGCGAATTTTTGGAAGATGTCTAATGCCTTTGTAAGTCCTCGGCGTCCCCCACTTCTGCAGACCTGTTACAGCGAGCACGATCTCGCTACCGTTCTTGGTCTAACTGCCGGATCGGGGTGGCTCCAGGCCCCGGGGGTGGCTCCGGTCCCCCCGATTTGGGATTCTTCTCCGACAGCTGCCCAGATTCTCGTTTCAACGGTTTCCACTACTCATGTTTTGGATCAAGCCAGGCGCGGAAGTTCCCACCTCGTCTACAGAATACTTGGGTCGATACGAGTTGTCTGCGGGCTCTGAAATCATTACACCGAAGCGAGAAGCTTGGTTCGCAACAATAGGGCCAAGCCACTACGTTAGATCTCGTCTACAGGTTACCGACACAGATGCGCTCCTGGCGACACGCTCCTGGCGACAAGTTCCTACATAATGCTTGCTCACCCCGGTCGTTGGCTGGGGCTTGTGTCTCTCAATGGGCCAGCCGGCACATCAGTAGCATCAGAGCACAATGGACCCCTTCTCGCCTTCATTCCATTCTCTCGAGAGCCTTTCCCTGGGGGACAGGTTGCTCTTTAACCGCTTCAGCAGAGGAAAGAACCTAACGAACCCCCACAACGTCGTCCACCATGCCTTTGAGGCCATCGTATCGGCCCATCCCGACGTGACAGCGGTCCGGCACCACGATGGCACAACAATCACCTACCTCGAGCTCAACCGGAGGGCAAACATGCTTGCCAACGAGCTGCGGACAAAGTACGGCCTGGCAAAGGGCGACCGTGCAGTCCTCGTGTACTCCCGGTGCATTGAGATGGTCGTTTTCATCTTGGCCGTGCTCAAAGCCGGAGGCCAGTACATTCCATTGGACGGGGGCGTTATCCCCAATGAAACCCTCGGTTACGCCATTATGGACTCGGCGGCGGCCATCGTCCTGTGTCTGCCACAGTACCGGGAAAAGGTGCAACAGAGTGTCCCCGCAGACTCGAAGAGCCGGGTGCAGATCCTCGACATGGACGCGAAAAGCAGCTTGTGGGAATCTGGCAACTCGGAAAACCCTGGAGTGGTACGTCAAGCCCGGACTCTCCTTTCCCCGTCAACATGACTGTTTCGAGAGCAATTGCGCTTTCAGGAAAAACATTTGACTAATATTGTTGGACAGGGAGTCGGGCCAGAAGATGGCGCATACGTGATATACACTTCCGGTACGACAGGACGGCCGAAGGGCGTTGATGTCAGGCATGAGGGTGTCACCAACACGCTCTTGGTCGAGCCTTCGAAGCTGGGGATTACCGTGGGAAAGAACGTGGCGCAGCAGTTGAATGTCGGTTTCGACATGTGTAAGTCAGCGGCTACGAGAAAGAGGCTTCTGGCTGGATCGTTTAACTGACCAAGTTCAGGCGCGTGGGAGATTCTAGGCACCATAATGAACGGCGGTACCCTCCATATCCGAGGAAGCGGCGCCGATCTTTGGAGAGAATGCCTGCGTCGAGTAGACATCGTCATCGCAACACCCTCGGTCGTACTCAAGCACATGCCCCGGCACCAAGAGTTCCCAAACATCCAGACCATTGCGGTGGCCGGAGAGCCATGCCCGGTGGCCCTCGCTGAGCATTGGGCTCCGCACGTCAACTTCTGGAATGTGTGTGGCCCGACCGAGGTCAGCATCCTGAACACGGCACACCTCCACAAGCCCGGCGGCATCTTGACCATCGGCAAGCCGAATCCCAACACGAACGTCTACATTCTGAACGACGACGAAAGCCCCGCCGGAATTGGACAGCCGGGCGTCATGTGGGCTGGGGGCCCAGGCGTATCAAGGGGCTACCTGAACCTACCCGAGCTGACCGCAGCACGGTACAAGGTGGACAAGTTCACCAAAGACGGGTGAGCAACTCCTGACTCCCGCTCCCTTGCTACCCCGAAAGCCACTAACAATCCTACCAAAATAGCCGCATGATGTTCAACACCGGCGACTGCGCTCGGTGGCTCGAGGACGGGAGCCTGGAGACGTTGGGCCGAAAGGACGACCAAGTCAAGATCCAGGGCTTCCGTGTCGAGCTCGATGGTGTCTCGCGATCGATTGAGAAGCACCCTGCCGTCACCAAGGGGTGTGCGTTGAAAATCGACGAGCGGTTGTGGGGCTTTTACTCGGCTCCGTCCCAAGTCGAAGAAGGCGAGCTGAGAAGATTCGTCGGGAACGGCCAACCATTCTACGCCGTCCCGGCGGTTTGGGTTCATCTCTCTGCCCTTCAACTGACTCCCAACGGCAAGGTGGACAAGCAAGTGCTCCGACAGATCGCCGCGGGAGAGACCGAGCCCGTCGCCGGGGCACGCAGCAATCATAGTATTGTCGACGTCGAAAAGTCCGACGTGGTCATTGCCGAAAGCAGCTCGGGACATTCTGGTGACGACAGCTTGAAAGCAGAGAAGGATGAGCAATACGAGCTGCCGCCAAAGAACGGCTTCCATGGCTGGAGATGGGTGCGCCACCGCGGTCTCTCGGCGTACCGGAAACTGTTTGGCATCATCTTTCTCGCCAACCTGATCGCATTCCTGGTCATGTTATGGAAGAGCCGTGGCGCCAACTTTGCCCTCCCGCTCCCTGACTTGGCAACGGCAGTCGCCGCAAATCTTCTCGGGGCAGTCCTGCTCCGGCAAGACTACGTCGTCAACTTCATATTCTGGCTAGCAACTCGACTGCCAACTTCGACGCCGCTCTGGATCCGGAGACACTTTGCGCGCGTCTATCACAACGGCGGAGTCCACTCCGGGTGCGCCGTTTCTGCCTCGGTGTGGTGGGCTATTTTCGCGGGAGCGGCAACGGCGAACTCGGATTCGAGATATCCCGTCGGTATGGCTACGCTCGTGTTGACATACCTCATCCTGATCCTTCTCGTCTCGATCCTGGTCATGGCCTATCCTACCATCCGCAGCACGATGCACGACCAGTTCGAGTGGACACACCGTTTTGCCGGCTGGCTGGCCCTCGCGCTGGTGTGGGCACATATTGTTGCCGTCACCGCATCGCTCAAGCTGCCCTCCGAGTCTCTGGGAACGGCATTGGCCAAGACACCAGCCGTGTACTTGGTCGCGTTGACCACGCTCAGCATTGCCCTGCCTTGGATGAGACTCAGGCGAGTAAAAGTCACTCCCGAGCCGTTATCGGCCCATGCCGTGCGACTGCACTTTGACTTTATCACCCCCGGGCCGTGTACGTCCCGCGGAGTCCGCATCACGGACCGGCCGATGGTCGAGTGGCATGCCTTCGCGGCTATTCCCAGCGAAAGCGGGATGGGCTTCTCCATCATCGTGTCTCGGGCCGGCGACTGGACGAAGCGCATTATCGAAAAGCCGCCAACTTCGATCTGGACGCGCGGGACGCCTGCCTCGGGTGTGCTGGCCATCGCACCCCTCTTCAAGAAGATTGTGCTCGTGGCAACTGGATCCGGCATCGGCCCGTGCCTCCCCGTGATCATGGAGAGGCGTGTTCCGTGCAGGATCCTATGGTCGACGAAGAACCCGGTGCGCACGTACGGGCAGAAGATCATCGATGCCATCCACGAGACAGATCCCGATGCTGTCATCTGGGACACGGATAGCCAGGGACGGCCCGATCTCGCGGCTCTTGCCTACCAGATTTACAGGGAGAGCGGTGCCGAGTGTGTCTGCATCATCTCAAACTCAAGCACGACGGCGAAGACGGTGTATCGGCTGGAGAGTAGGGGGGTGCCTGCTTTTGGGCCGATCTGGGACTCTTGAGCACGGAGGATACTTAAGTTGTTTGTAAAACTTGTCTTTTCCTTCCTGTTGACGGCCATGAGGTACGTACGAACAACTGCCAGACAACTAAGGTATCTTGTGGATATTTTTCTGGTTCCCTTCGCTTCTTTTAAGTTTCTCTTTGGCAACTCCATTTCCCTAAGTGTAACGCATTTCTTTCCATCAAGTACCTAGGGATCTTGGGTAGAGAAATGATACATGTAGACAACCCAATCGGGCTCTTATCAAGGCCGAATGCAACTGATTAAAATCATCTTGACATTAAACCAAATTGGAGTGCTCGATGATGAAAACAGCTATGTAAGTGCAGTTTACGGTTTACCAACAGTCTAACAGAGCAACCCCCACCTCGCCACCACGGTGTTCAGCGGTTAAGCATTACACCCATGTATGTAGGGCGGGCTAGTTCATTGGATGCGGCACAGAATTAGGTTTCCACGGCAGCACCACGACTGGATGGGACTGTTCGTGGCCCTCTATGAAGCCGCGCTTGGGGGCCACGTCGATTGCGTACGAGTACTGCTCGATGGCGGCGCCCTCGTCGAGTCCCCCCCCGGGAAAGCTGGGAGCCCTCTTGCAGCAGCCGCTTATGGGATGAAGCCTGACTGTGTGCAGGTGCTCATCGAGGCTGGTGCGAATGTCAACCGCCAAATCGATTCCTGCCACGGCAGCTCTCTGGCTGCGGCTGCGGCTGCTGGTGCCTAGGACTGTATGCGGCTTCTCATTGAGGCCGGGGCAGATGTGAATCTCACTCTTGTGTCGGGGGACTTTGGTAACGCGCTTGCTGCCGCCGCATTTTGCGGCCATCCGGGAGCCGTGGATCATCTAATCGAGTCCAGTGCAGATGCCAGTCAGCATCTCTTGTCGGGATACTTCGGGAGCGCGCTGGCTGCGGCGGCATGGTCTGGAAGCCGGCCCTGTGGAAGGGCGCTTGTTCGAGCTGGCGCCGACATCAACCAGCAGTCCAAAGCAAACTCCGAGGCCAAGTTCGGGAGTGCCCTAGCTGCCGCTACCTACATGGGCCAGGCTCCGTTCGTCCGGTTCTTGATTCACCACGGCGCAGATGTTGACCTCGTCGCTGAACACGGCAAGACGAGGTCCGCACGCCAGGCGGTTTAGAGCGGCCCGCTTGATGCGCGCGACACACGAGTGGCTCGGAGCCACTTGGACCGAAAAAACACATCCAGTGGGCTTGCAGCGATCGCGCGAGACTATGGGAAGAAGCAGATCGCCATATTCTTGGAGAGCAGGGACATCGAGGACCTGCGTCCTCATTACTCTCAGATTCCCACCCAACAGACTATCGTGAGGAGGTAGGTACCTGAGGTAGCCCGGGGGTAGGTAACGAGGTTGGTCGAAGAATCATGAGTCGAAAGGACGACTTCAAGTCAGTTTTTTATGGTGTTGAATTGCAGGGGTGCGTGACCGTGCGTCTGCCACACAGTGTCAATCCGTTTCTGTGGTCGTCGTTCCTGTGCCCGGCCTTGCCTGTTGATTGGCTATCTAGATTTGGGAGACGCCCCACTCCAGCTTTTGGGAGGACTGGGTCAGTGGATGTTTTGCGTTGCGACCGATTTTTGTTCGAAGCAGCGCGCACCTGCCAGAGCAAGAGCCCAGCAATGCCCCCGAGACTACCGTTTGCGCAGGCGGCGCGATGCTGCGCTGCAGCAATTGAGGCTCCTTCGAGACCGGCGAGCCTCGTCTCTCTTTTTGCTGCCCTGTCGGTGCAGACACGGAGCGCATCGATCCTCGCGAGTCTCTCGGACAACAAGGGGGCCTACCAGAAGCGCATCCGAGTAGGTCGCGGTGCCTCGTCCGGCTATGGAAAGACGTCAGGCCGTGGCCACAAGGGCCAGAAACAGCGTTCAACAATAAATCCCTGGTTCCAAGGTGGTCAGACGCCGTTGGTTGTTAGCCATGGCCGGGCCGGCTTCGTCAACCAGTAGGTGCTCCGTTCTGCTTCTCTTCGCATGGGCCACACTCCTAACACCCGTCACAGCCGCGCACCCGTGATGATGGAGCTGAACCTCGACCGGCTCCAAACCTGGATTGACGCCGGCCGCATCGATCCGACGAAGCAGATCACCCCCCGCGAGATCATCAAGTCGGGCGTTATTGGGAGCACCATCAAGGACGGCATCAAGCTCCTCGCTCGTGGCGGAGACACATTGAAAACCCCGGTCGACATCATGGTGTCCCGGGCGTCTGCCTCTGCGATCAAGGCAGTCGAACAAGCCGGCGGCAAGATTACCACGAGATACTACACGAAGGAGGCCATCAGGCGACTGGTCAAGGGAGAGAGCATCAGCACCGACAAGCCCCTTCCCGTGGGGCCGGAATTTGTGGAGGGCGTGCTAGCCCAGGCGAGGGCCACCAAGAAACACTACCACCGCTTGCCCGACCCGACAAGTCGTGTGGACATCGAATATTACCGGGACCCTGCCCACCGAGGCTACCTCAGCCACAAGCTGCAGCCCGGCGAGTCGCCGAGTTTGTACTTCAAGGTGCCTGGTGCGACGGCTACGTACAGCAAGCCCAAGTCCAAGGAGAAGCCCGAGGATGCGAGGTTGTTCTAGACGCAGACGCGTTTCCCTTTCCCATTGGAAATATGTATTTTACACTGGCCAGCACTGTACAAACCACCATGCATTATTTTTCAAGTGTTTATCTGCTACTACTATGCAGGCGAGAGCACCGAGTAACTACAGTACCCAACGCGCACGCACCTTTGACCTTCGAGGCTGCCAGGAGCAGGTTCAGTGGCTGGCGCGCCAAGCCGTGGCTGAGCCGAGTCCCCAATCGCAAGCTACCCCTGTCAATCGGGCTGGAGCTGCTGAGGTGCTCCTCTCCCGCCGCCTCCAACCCCTTCAGCAGTCTCCCGCCGCCGCCGTTCCTCTCCTTCGTACGACCGCTGACAACATTTCGCAACGCTTTTGCGCTGGCGTCTAATGTGTTGCTGATTGACTGGGAGCGATTCCATTTCTTGACTTGCCTGACATCGCTCCTTCCTGGTCTGTGGTGTGCACTGCGAGTGCATGACGACGACTGCCTAATCTCATCCTTGGATAACCGCCCCCGCTGCGCGCATCGAAATCAGACATCGCGACAACCATCACGTCACACAAAACCGGCCGCCTCGAATCAATCTCCGACGTCTAATTGCTTAATAATCATGTCCCTCTTCGGTAGCTCTCCGGATGAGTCGCCGAACCTGCAATCGAGCAGTTTCGCCGACCACAGTAGATCGTCCTTGTTTGAAGACGAACCGCCAATGACCAAGTCTACATCCACGGCGCTGTTCGCCGACGACGATGCTGGCTCCGACTCGCCGTGGGATATGCCGACGCCCCGAAAGCAGCAAACCCGCGCCGATGTAATCCGCAACCTTCTCCCCGCCTCCGAAGTACCCGACACCTACATTGAGGCCTTCGACACGGTCGTCGCCGAACATGGAAGCGGGGGCCGCATCACCGCTGGCGGAATCGCGCGCACTCTGGCGGCCGCAAAGCTCGGCGCAGATGCTCAGGCGCAAATAATGGGACTCGTTGTGCCTGGCGGTGGCGGCGAGGAGGTGACGTTGGACAGGAGCCATTTCAATGTGCTACTGGCCCTGATCGGGCTCTCGCAAGAAGGCGAGGCCGTTGGTCTCGATGGTGTGGACGAGCGGCGACGAGGTGAGTAAACGGGCATCTCATCATTCCTACGTTCTTTCCCCTCTCATCGCGAGTTGCGCTTGCGCCCGCTCGCCTTGCGCATCGCCACCTTATTTTATCTGAGAACCAACCGCGGAGCTCCCTCATCACCATCGATCCCCAGCCACGGTGCTAGTGGGCCCCCATCTCCATTGGTTATCGGAGCTAACCAGGTTGCGCCAATCCCCCAGATCTCCCTCAACCAAAACTCCACGGCCTTGTCGAGAGTGCCCCAGCCCTACCGCACCTCGGGGAACTGGCCGCGAAGCCACCTCAACGTCCCGCGACACCCCCAAAGGCCCCCGAACCCGTCTCTCCGAAACGGCACCGGAGTGTTGGGAGGCCGTCGATGGACTACCCCGATGACCCGTGGAACACGCCCGACGTGCACAGAGGTCACAACCATGGCCCTGAGCCGCCACGACCGAATGGCCAGGATGCTCCTATCTCGGCTGGGAGTGCGAACGGGAATGTCTATGGAACCAGCCCGCAAGCAGCCTTGCCTAGCCGAACGACTTCCACATTCACAACCAGTGTGCCGCCGTCGGGTACTGGCTCGGTAGCGGAGACCCCCGGTGCCTGGGGTTTCTTCGATGGTAACCCGCCGCCGCCCGCCGGATTCAATGAGCCAGCACCGAACCCCACAGCACCGTTCGGTGGAATCGGCGGCAGCGCGCCTCCTCGGGAGCCTGTCGCTGGTCTGCCCTCCGCACCGGTACCGACAACCAATCGGAGCATTGGTGGTGGCCGGACTGGGGCGACAGTGGAAGAGGCCATCTTGGTGACTTTGATGCCGGAGAAGGAGGGCATGTTCTTTTTCCAGCATCACAACTACGAGGTGACAAGTTCAAGAAGGGGGAGCAAGGTTATTCGGCGCTACAGCGATTTTGTGTGGCTGCTCGATTGCCTGCACAAGCGGTATCCATTCAGGGTGTTGCCGCTGTTGCCTCCAAAAAGAGTTGCTGGTAGGTAACCAATGCCTTCAGATGCATGAAGCCCGTGCTAACATGGTTTAGTCAACGGTAACCATCTGTCGAATGACGGTGCCTTTATAGAGAAACGCCGTCGCGGTTTGGCTAGGTTTCTGAGCGCGCTCGTCCGTCACCCTATTCTCAACCAGGAACAACTCGTCATCATGTTTTTGACCGTCCCGACTGTAAGCAGCCCCACCCACGGTTGCCGAACACGACTGACGTGGTCTACTTTAGGAACTCTCCGTCTGGCGCAAGCAGGCGACTATCTCTGTACAAGACGAGTTCACCGGTCGGCCTTTGCCCCCCGGTCTCGAAGATTTGCTACCGCCCACTCTCGAAGACCTCTTTGTTTGCACCCGTGCTGGCGTCAAGCGAAGCGCAGAGCTGTACATTACAGTCTGCAACATCATGGACCGCTTAGTCAAGCGCTCCGAGGGCGTCGCTGCTGACCACGCTCGCATCGCGCTCTCCCTCGTCTCCTTGACTGAAGCGAGTGCCGACACGTACGCTACCGACACCAACGATGTTCCACTACTCAACGACGGGCTCCAGGCGATGAGTAAGCATCTCCGCACCGCGCAGAGCCTGATGGAGGATGAGGCCCGGGCCTGGGATGCAGGCGTCCTGGAAGATCTCAAGCGCCAACGCGATGCCCTCGTCAGTCTGAGGGATCTTTTTGACCGACGGGAACGCCTCGACAAAGACAACATTCCTTCTCTCGAAAAGCGTATTGCGTCAAACGAGACAAAGTTGGCATCGCTGCGGGCGAAGCCAGAGGGCATGGTAAGGCCAGGGGAGACTGAGAAGGTTGTGGAGGCGATTATCAAGGTGAGCCGCTCTGTTTTCTCTTATTTCCCCTCGCCGCGCCCGCTAACACCATGAACAGGACAAAGAGTCGATTGTGAATCAACACAACCGGTCAGTCTTCGTCAAGGAGTGCCTCCGCGACGAGCTGAGCTACTTTCAACATACTCAGTACAACGTCTCGCGATGGAACCAGGACTGGGCCCAGGAACGAGTCAAGTATTCAGAGATGCTTGCTGACAATTGGCGACGCCTGCTCGATGGTCTCGAGGGTATGCCACTTGGCGACTAAAGGCTCCCTCGAATATGGGAGAGAACAGGGAAGGGAGCGCGGTTCCCAGCGAGAAGCGATCCCTGTCTAATGATGCCGCCAGCTAGTTGGGGAAGGTTAATGGGGTGGTAGGTTGTTTGATTCGTTTGTACAGGACACACTCGCTCGATCCCGCAGCAACATCATCGTTGGCGTTTTGTTCTGAATATTGTATTGGACATCAAAGTATATAGGTAGTCAGGATGCGTCAAGTTGCGATACCCATGGGCATACGTTTCCTCCTCTGGCATTCTTGAGAAATTATGTTGGCTCTAGCCGAGCAGTCTTATGGTCTGGCCTCCTTGGGAGGCTCAGTCAGTCCCGAAGCCGAGACTGTTTCGTTTTGATCTTTCACGAACACCAGATTGCCGAGATCGTGGCCAAGAAGGTACGGGTATGTAAGGTACCGACCTACCTCTCCCTTCCCTGAGGTCTGATGCTCAACGTTGAGCCACTGATGCCCAGGCAGGCCCGGACCTGCTGTCAACACGCAGGGCTGCTGCAGGCACTTGCTCTTGCTGCCCCGCGGTGCCAAGACCACACACCGCGTTCCATTGCCTGCCTTGACCCACCGCCACTTTTGGTAGCAGCTGCAACCCCCGCCATGACGTTTTTCAGCCTTGCTGGCTGCCTGCTCGAGTATCTCTCTGGCTTCCCTCGAGCTTTCGTCTTGAGTATCTGAACGCAACCGTTACTACGTCACAAAAGCTGGAATCTCGACGAATGCCTCGGCCGCCTCCTGCACACCTTGACCTTGCGCTGCGCCCCGCCCCCGAGAACCTCGAGGCGGACCCGTTTGGCCCGTTATCGCGTGTCCCGCAACCCGATTCGATCGCAAAACCGACCCCTTCTGCCTGAGCGAACAATTTCTTGGCAGGCACCCGACGCTGACCACAACTCGATCGCACGAAACTCAAACTTGTGACGCTTTCTCGCGACGAGGCATCTACGAACCAAGAGTGGGCAACAGGCCCATCGCGCGCTGTGGTCTCTCGATCCCCTCCGTACTTTACGCGTTCCCGGCAACCCTCCGCAGCGCCGCGACGTCGCCGCCCCCCGACCGCCAAAATGCCACCGACGACAACGCAAAGAAAGAACCTGACCGAGTTCATAGAGGTCACCAAGGCGACGAGGGAGAACGCACAAGCGGTGGGTTTTCCTTTTGTCCCGCTCGACCGCACCGCTCTCTCGCACCGCATGGCCGATGGGGTGCTCTTTCGGCCCGATACCGATGGGCCTTCGATCCTTGCTTGCATAACACGCGCTGACGGTTGGACGAAATGCGACAGTATCTGAGGAATAATAATTACAGCCTTGATGCTGCGCTGAACCAGTAAGTTTATGTTTTCGTCCTTCTGCAATCAGTCGCGTTTCCGCGTCCCCCACGTCCCGCTGGACACCGGCGGTTGACCCTGCGAGCGATGTCCGGGTGCCGCTTGTGCCCCCCTGAGCGGGAACCGTGGCCAAGGGCCGTGGAAACATTCTGGAAGATGAGATCGGCATTGCGACACCATGTCTCATATAGCTGGCCGCGGTCAAACCAAACATCGCCCGTTTCCTTTTGCTCGTGCTTTTTTGCCTTCTTTCTACTCTCCCTTTTCTCGTTTGAGAAAACAATGTTCAAATTGCCTCCCAAATAGCCTCTTAGTGGAGCCAGCTTGTCTTCTCTCGTTTATCCGCACCTTCTGTTCAAAACCCAAGCCTCATTCTCATCCCATTTCGTTGTTTCCTTCCTCAGAGCGAGCTGCATGCATTGTATGCAGCAGACACCTTTTCAGCGATGCTCCGCCGTTTCTTCAACTCCTGTCTTCAAAAAAGATCAGAGCGCTCGCCATCAACGTCGCACCACCCCGAAGGGTCGACCGAGACGGACAGCAGCGACGCAACTCTTATTCCTCTCCAATCAACGCATTCCCCAACATTCCCAACAAGAGAGCGTCTCAAAATCCCAACCAGGGCAGAGGCAGAAGCAGACTCTCAGATCTCCGCCGCAAAAGACCCGACGATGCCGAAAGCTGCGAGAGCTGCGAAAGCAAACTCGACATCCAAGTCGGCCAAGGACCGGAAACCTTATCTGAGAGTTCAGCAGGCGGCCAGGTCCGACTCCAAAATGTCTCTTGCTCGCGCGGTTGCTTTTTAGTCTTTTAGATATCGAACGACTTGCTAACGATGCACCTGTCTGTAGGTTCTACTCGTCCGCCAACAATGCCGGTGGGCTCAGAAAGTCGGGCGATGGGAAGGCCAACGTCGAAGCGGCGTTAGACGCCATATTTAACACTCTCGAACCCAGTAAGCACTGGGATTCTGCAGGTGACATGGCGCCCAGTTTCACTAACAACCCTCACAGAGGCCAGCAAGGACGAGCTGGACATTGAGGGGGTAATGGGCTACTGCCAGGCTCTGGACGTTGACATGGAAAACTACGAATTCTTTGTCCTAGCAGACGTGGTTCAAGTGCAGAGTTTCGGCCAGATCACTCGGCAGGGTTTCGTCAAGGGATGGAAGCAAGTCTGGGAGGAGTCTGGAGGCGCCGTCTCGCCAGACATGGCAGCACACAAGAAACACGTGCAGTCACAAATCGGGCTGGTCCGGAAAGACGTCACGCTTTTCAGGCAGGTGTATCGCAGCGCGTTCGCGGCCGGCAAAGAACTCGGGAGGAGGGAGATGGGCATGGAGATGGCGCTGCCATCTTGGGGGGAGTTATTCGCGCCGACCATGAAGCGTTGGAGGACCGCTAACGTCGACTGGTTCGAGGCCTGGACGGAATATCTCACCCAGAAGTTCTGGGTCGAGCTTGAGGGGGCAAAGGAGGGTGAGGAGAAAGGGCAGCAAGGGCAGGGAGAGCAGGGCAAGTGGACACGGACGGTGAGCAGGGATCTGTGGAACCAAACTCTCCTCTTTGCCGAAAAGACTCTGCTGGACGAGACGCTGGGCTTCTGGTCCGAGGATCAGGCGTGGCCGGGCATCATCGATGAGTTTGTGGTCTGGTGCAAGGAAAAGGGCATTGCCAAGGAGAAAGGTGGCGAGATTATGGAGGTGGAGTAAACGAACGCATGATTGGCTCTGTTTACATTTTACGAGTTCTAAGGGGATGGGCTATGGGGTAGGGGGAGGAGGCCAGCGATCATTTGCATATCTCCTTGCTCTGGTGGGCAGGTAAAGGTTGCTCAGGGGGGTTCCGGCATACATACACATCCATGTGTCTACAGCGATGGCTTCGGGACAATGCATTGCACGGCGTGCATACAGAATCTAGAACGACCAGGCAAATCACTTGTTCATTCCACTTACTGGATTCCTCCCTAGGGCGAGCGAAGAGATGTTGGCCTGGTATGTCTGCAACGCCATTGGTCGACGACCACCAAGGGGATACCACGTTACTTCAGGGGTACACTCGACAGCGTCACCACGGACACGACAAAGCCTGGTCAGCTGGGTCACATTTCGGCACTTTGGATGCCCAGGAATCGGACCGGCGAGATGATATTGCCACTCTGCGCAAAATAGGGCCGAGAGCTTGCGTCAATCGCAACTGTACTGTACACTTCGTTGGGTGTCGTAAAAACTCCAAGTTCGTGTGACTATATCAGAGCCTCCTAAGCAATCCAACTTGACAGCATTAGAACGGTGTGTTGGAAACGTGATTAGAGACCGCAAACACTACTTTTCCCGGGGTGCCGTGCTGCAACTCCAACTTTGGACCAGTCAGGGTATATCAGAACCCCTTGTTCAGCTTCGAGTTGGCAGCGTAAGTTTGGAGTTGTTGGAAAACGTGAATTCTTTGTTCCGCCTTCGCTGTGCTCCCGCCATGCCAGAGTCGAGTGACCATAATAATCTCGGGCCAAAGCAAATCTATGGTACATACAGCATGTATCGTACAGCCCCCACTCGATGTCGACCGTGGGTGGTTCTGCCCGGTAAAACCATCCACTCCCTTGTGCTTATTCCCCGCCTGGGGTCTTCCAGGCTATAGACGCCCGTCCCGTCCCTGTCATGACATCCTTCCCCCGAAGACACACACGCGGCGGCGAACCGTACGGGGCATGTCCCCCCGCCTGCCCTGGGTGTAGCGTGGCTCTCCCAACAACTGTCTGTTTGTACCAACCCATCCCAAACAAACTCCCAGCCAAGCAAAAAAAAAAAAAGACTAAAACACATCACTCCATATGCTTCCACTGGACGGCCCCAAACTTGCTCAGCGTCTCGAGCTTGCCGTCGCCCAGCTTGACGCCGCCGGAGCGGATGACGCGCGGGTCGACGCGCAGCGTCTTGATGACGTCCTGGTGGGTGCGGATGCCGGAATCGTAGCGCATGACAAAGTAGTGGCCGCGCGTGTAGCGCGTCTGGTTGAGCGAGACGGTGCGCGGCAGGTGGAAGACGCCCCAGTTGGCAATGTCGCGGATCACGCCGCCCTGGCGGAGGATCATTTGGCCGGCGGTGAGGACGATTCTGCGCGCGGGAGGGGGGGAAGGTTTGTTGTCAGTAAAGGCCCAAGGAGGAGGAGGTAAGGGGGGGGTGAGGAACACAGAGAGGAGAGGGGACGGCGCACTCTTTCACCTCCTTCAAGCCGTTGGGGCGGACCTGGAATGGCGCGTGTTAGCGGCGGCCGGCTGTGGTGGTGTGTTTCCTGTCGCTTCGTCGCCAGGCACAGGGAATACGCACAATGCCAATCGTCTCGTACAACATCTTGGTGGTGGGCGACAACAATGGGGGCTGTCGTTGCCGTGTGGGGAGTGGAAGTCGCGGCGTGGGTGGTGATTATCGGAGTCGCTGGCACTGCACTGCACTTGCCTTCAAGGGTCGTCAATCGGAAAGACTGTAAATTTTGACGGCATGTTCCGAGATACTGCCCAGCTTTCTTTCACACCGCCTTTGCGCACCTTGCCAAGACTCTATCCCCTGAGAGTTGGCTGGAAGCCCCTGAAGGCCACTGAGATCTCACTGAAACTTTAGCGCTTGTGTCTGCTGGAACATTGGAAGACAACAACAACACCCAACCTGAATCCACATGATAGTCCCAAGACAAGGCACATTAGCGGGCCTAGCACCAGTACCATAGACTTACCGCAGTCATACACATCATGCAAAGAGAGCTAGGTAAATATGGTTTCTCGGTCCCGTTACACTATCCCTAACACACCACTCCTCCCCCAAACCACGAGGGGGGGCACGCCCCAAGATGGGGCGGAACTAATTACCAAGATGGGACGAAAGGAATTTCCCCGTAAACTCCGCCTTGAGAAAAGCAAGCGAGCAGATGCCGGTGGGTGGCAGCAAGCCGAAATGGCCCCAATGCCAGAGCCCAGACTCCAAAGGGACGCCGTTAGGTATCAGCCTTGAAGAGAGAAAAGGCAACACCTCACAAAAGAAAGAAAGAAAGGGCCGCTCTGTCAACCAGAAAGCGGCCTCCCAAAAAAGCGAACGTGTGATCCCCACCACCCACGGCGCACGCAAACTCGTCTCTGCCTCTGCCCACCAGAGCTCGCGCTCAACGCCCACGATAATCCCCATCGTCCTTGTCGTCGTCTTCATCCAGCCAGTCGCTATCAGTGTCGTGGTACGAGTCCGGCCCCTCCCTACCAGAGCCATCATCCCGCCCCTCAGACGACTAATCCGAGTCGGGGCCCGGAAGGGTCTCGGGTTGGAGGTTGTCCCACTTGAGCTGCATGAATTCTCTGTCCAACACAGACAGGCCGTGGTCAGCACACACATTTCTTTTTGCAGACGACTAGCTCCAAAAACTGGGGGGGTAAAGGAGGGAGTGAGTGAGTGAGCATACTTATCCATCTCGACGACCTTGACGCCTTTCTCAGCCCTCAAAAAGGTCAAGAACCGCCTCTTGGTGCGGTCCCGCTTGAACTGCGCCATGACATCGCCGCGGGCATTCTGGTCCTTGCCATCCTTGCCCCGCTTGTGCGTGACGATGACCTTGGTGTTACCCCTAGCAAAGGCGACCTCCTGGATGTCGCCGAGCTTGAGGTGGAAGTTGTAGGGCTTCTTGAAGACGCTCCACTTGACGGGCCGCACCGACTCGAGCACCTGGTGCTCGATGACGCGCGCGTCCTTCTTCTCCGTCACCCAGTGCCAGTACTGCGTCACGCCGGGGTTGGTGGCAAACGTGCGCGTCTTGACCTGGTGCAGCCGCCAGTCGATCTCGTGCAGCTTGTCGTCGCTGATCGAGTCGCTCGTCGTGTAGCCGTCGTACTCGAGGCCCGTGCTGCCGTCGCTCCCGTCGCTCCCGTCGGAGGCGGCCGTGGTAGTGCCGCTGTCGTCCTCCACTGTGGCTGACGGCGGGAATGGGCTGTTGAGGATGATGTTGGGCTTTGGTGTCGACGTCGTCAAGGGCTCGCCCGTAGACTGGGCTCGGCTGGTGATGATCTTGATCTTCTTGGGCTTTTGTTGCCCGGTCGCAGACGCTGAGGCGGACGCTGATGCCGCTGCCGCTGCCGCCGGTGTTTCTTTGTTCGGACTGGCCCCCTGGGGCTTGCTCGGTGTAGACTCGGGCGTGTCGTGCGGGTCCTTGCGCTTCAGTGACCGCGGGACCGGTGCCTTCTTTCTGCTGCTGCTGGGCCCAGCGCTCTTGGTGGCGTGGGCCGGCGGGCGGCCGACGCGAGGAAAGCCGTTCTTCTCGCGGATCTGTTCGAGCTTGCGATCGTGGTATGCCTTGCCGATCCAGCTAGCCACGTCAAACTTGTCGCCCTTCTCCAGCGAGACTTCGTGCAGCCGGTGACGCAGCCACTGCGACGGCGAGATGTCAAGCCCCATCCTAGGCAGCTCTTCGAGCAGCAACTGCGCCAGCCGGAACAGCGTGTCGTAGTTTGTGATCCTGTAGTTGATCCATTTCTTACCGACGAGCTGGTAGGGGTGCAGCTCGCCCTCTTTGAGAAACCTCAGGATCGTCTCCCCTCGCTTCGCATCTCGGCGGGCCAGATGCTTGTCGCGGTTCGTGGAGCCCGTCTGCTCCAGGTGCTCATACCTCTCCTGGTGCTTCAGGCGGATTGGCTCGACGATCTCCTCGATCGACTTCCAGTCGGGCTCCCAGTACTCATCGTCGCTCGTGATCTTGGCCAGCGGCACTCCCCGCATCAACGGCGGGTCCGTGAAGGTGGTCCCGTTGTCACGGAGGCTGAGCACCTCCTTGTTGATCTCCGGGAGCCTGTCGGCTTCTGACTCGACTGGTTTAGCCGAGGGGGTCGATGGCATGGGCGCTTTGCGAGTTGTTGGGAGCGACTTTCGCGGTCCTTTCTTGGCTCCCCGAGCACTGGTCTCCTTGTTCCCATCTCCTTCCACACACTTACCCTTTGTAGTCGTCGTACCAACTTGTTCTTCGTCATCTTGGCTGAATGAGGCGTTGTTGGCGTTGTTGGCGGGTGTGAAACTGCGGGATGCACGTGCCTTGGTGGGTGACTTTGTTGGTGACTTTGCAGAGACGCTATGGCGCGAGCTAGACTGCGATCCCTGACCGACAGCGTGGCAGCGCCGCTTGCTCCATTCACAGTTGCCGCACCGAGGGAAGTTCCCGTCGTTAGTGATGGCGACGCAGCCCTGGTAAAGGCCATGATTCAAGGCGCAATCCTGGCACGGCCTCTCTTGGAGCTCGCCCATGGCCTGGACGAAAAAGCTGAGGAACTTGAAGGCTCTGGCATCGCCGGATTTGGGGCGGGGGACGGCGTCAAGATCCTCAGCGGTGAACTTTCGACCAGGGCGGATCTGTACCGGCCGCTTGACGTCGTACGTATTAATGAGGTCGTCCCAATAGTTATTCGTGCCGAAGGACTGTAGCCGCCCTAACAGGGTGCCCGACTCGCCCAACACATCAATGATGGCAGAAGCGGTGTCTTCTGGAGTGGCCGGCGGGCTTAGCTCTCTAGGTAGAGACACCGGGGTATCTAATTCCGGTGTTGTGTGCCGCGAGCTCAACTCAGACGATGAAGACGGGGATGCAGGTGCCGCGGGGATGGCCTGGACGGGAACTTCAGGGACTAGGGTCTCGATTGTCTCGTTCTCGGTCAATGCTTGGACATCCGGCATCTCAACATCCTCTTCAGCAGGCGCAGAGTCGGCTGCCACACTGTCCTCCGGAATATCACCCTTTGACAGAAGCGACTGTTGGGCATTATCGATGCCGCTCTCTTGGTGTTCAGCCGGCAACGCTGGAATGGTGACTTGTTGATCGGGTGGCGGTGCCTCGACATTGCGCTCGACATCAGCTATAGGCAGCCCAGCATCTCCAGGCAGCTCCGGGTCTTCCATAGCCTCGACGCCGTCCATGTTATTGCCATCCTCCGCGGGTACTGCATCCCGCATCTCTTGGTCGAGAGAAGAAATCTCTGCTTTGCCTTGGCCGTCTGCTGCAGGGCCCTGCGTCCCCTCCTCCGCAGCCTGGGGAGGTTCCTCTTGCCCGTTAACCAGTGCCTCAGTATTCAGCACCTCTTTGTCCGCGACGGGCTCTTGCCCATTCACAAGAGTTCCAGTATCCGGCGTGCTCTTCTCCAGGGCGGCGACAGGCTGTTCGTGTTCCTCCCCATTGTGGTGCCCGTTAGTGAGGTCGTCCGCATCCGGCATTTCCTCCTCCACAACCTGAGGCTCTTGCTGGTGGTGCCCATCCACTGGCGTTTCAGTCTCTGAGGTCTCTGATGTGTCGTTCTCCGGGCTAGCGGGCTGCTCATGCTGCGGCTCACCATTCTCCTCCTGCCCATTGACAACCTTGCCAGCGTCGGCTGGCACCACATCCTCCGGATCACCAGACTCTGCTTTCCACTCTTCATCCTCCACCTCCTCCACCTCCTCCTCCTTCTTCTCCTCAGCCACGCGATAAGCCAACCCACCCCTGCGAAACCGCCCAAACCACGCCTTCCGTTCCTCATCCTCCCTCTCCCTCTCCACCCTCCTCACTTCTCTCTGACCCTCCAACTCGCCCATCAAGCCCTCCAAGTTCGCCTGGCCCTTCTCATACTCGCCCCTCAACACCTTCAGCTGTTGCACCAGTGCCTCTTGGGCGTTGTAGTTCTCCATGAGCTGCTTCTCCAGCGCCTCACCCTTGACGCGATAGTCGGCTTCCAAAGTGCGGTCTTCCTCCTCGCGGTGGGCGCGCATCGATGTGAAGTAGTTGAGCTCGATTTCGGGCCAGGGGGAGGCTGTGTCCTCTTCCTCGTCCGACGCGACAGCGACCGCAGACGCGGACGCGGACGGCGGCCTGGGGCTAGTGAGGATTGGCATAGTGGATGGGTGATGTGTGCTGTGTGTTGTGTGGGTGAGTGATTGATGGATTGATTGCCTGGTAGTAGTATGTGGCGAACGACGAGGAAGGGAAAACGCCGACCTAAAAGGACGTTCTGATGAGGGAATGAGTGAGAAATGACGTGTAATTATCCGGCCGGGTGTGGGGTTGACCTAGGTCGATTCGGCCGACATAGGTAGGCGAGGTAAGGTCGTTGGTAGATACCTAGGTAGGTAGGTGGGAAAATTCGAAAGGTGCAATGAAATGAAAGGAAATGATGGATGGCCTCTGCTTCACAGTCAGCGCGGGGTTCAATTTCCCACAAGCCCAAGAAAAAGCTTGTCTGCCGAGAAAATAGGAAGAGCCTAGAGGCTAGGTGGCCTACCAGAGCGGGAACAAGCGGAAATTTATTTCGGGTACTGTGCGCTAGGCAGGCGTGAGAATCATACCTGCTAGGGAAAGCGCGTCCGGGGGGGAGAGGACGCGTGCGGTCAATCAGAAATGATCGAAGCGTGAAGCCTGCGATTGATTGGGTTGAGAGTTGAGAGTGGCGCGCGGTGCTAGAATGTTGATGGTTGTTTGTGATCGTGAGAGTGAGAGAAGCCTCGCACGCGACGGGGACCTAATAGCGGCAACGCTAGGGAGACCTGAGTACACGTGGTGTTGTGACTGGGATGGTCGCTCTGGTTAAAACCGATAGTAGCTTACGCTCCGACTGTTCCGGGCGCAATCGCGTGCTTCGCGTGCTTCGCGTTGGCTGTGTCTTGATTTTATTAGCTGGCTGGGAGAGGTAATCAAAGCGACAGCCCTGAAAAAGAAAGTTGAAAATCCCTACCCTAGCCTGGGTTCAGGATGTTTCAGTTTTTGCTCAACACCGCAATCTGCCAAGCGGGAACTCGTCTGGATCTCTGAGGTGAGCTGACGCGTTATATTTGGTCATATCGCAATGAGGCAACGGCGCTGGTTGATTATCTATCGCCTCTCGGTAACTAGAAGCAAAGGTTGGGTGGGAGATAGGTGGGCGCAGTTAAAATCGAAAATGCAATCGTGACGAGACGGTCAAGCCCCCGGGAGGCTGTGAGCTGATAAGTGGTCCTGAAAACCTCCGGCGGATTGTCGGACTATTATTTGCGAGCCCACTAGGTAGGTCGGAGAAGCTGAGCAACCTAGGTGCTGGGGCGCCGGGGGTGGCACGAAATATCAAAATCCAGCGTTACCACAATGCTTAGCTTGGGCGCGGACACAAACAAGGGACTCGAATTCTTCCCTGTGCTTGTTGGTTGCCACTGTGTTACCAACAATATCGGGAGGGGAAGAGCGCAACCAAATGTGGATCTTGCAAGTTCCTCGCAGCACACAGACGAAGACAGAAATAGTCGGGAGCCCCCAACTACTTCAGATCCTACTCGAAGCGTCGAACCGCTACTGCATTCAATGGGAATCCTGCTGTGCCGCTAGCTCTCACGCACCGCCCGATTGCAATGGTAAGAGATATTAAGCTAAGCTAACTAGGTAGCGTATACAGCTGCACGCTCGAAGAATAGGAAAAATGCGTTGAGTCCAAGCAGTTATTACAAAAGTGTCATGTCGAGCGAGGCTCACGTCTTTTTTGATCCCCACGGGTGACTGTTCTCAGTCCCATCCATTTCCCCTTTCAAGCACGCGCCACCCAAAACCAACGCCAGAAAGGAAGCAGCCAACACGCTGATGCTGATGAAACAAAATAGGAAGAAGTGCCATGGCCCTGCGTCGCATTCCTACCCCCAAAAAGACCAAAAAAACTGCGGCACAGTCCTCGGCCCCCACAACTCTCGGCTCTCGGCTTGCTGGTGCCGCGAGCCCTAAACAATTCTTGACTGACGCAAGACATGCATCCACCAACCTAGTACTAGTACCTCGAATGCCTGTTGTTGGGATTGGGCGAGAACGAGTTGTCGTACCCAGCCGGCTGGCCGTACGGGTCGTCGTGGTAGACGGTCGCCCGGCGGTCCTCCTCGGGCAGCAAGTCCTTGACCTCCCAGTTGTTCATGCGCGTGCCGACCGAGAACTCCAGATCCTCCTTAGTGATCGAGTCCCAGTACTTGTACACCATCATGACAGCAAGCAGGTTGCACGTGGTGGCGAAAAACAGGCCGTCCAGGTAGTGGCTGACGGCGTTGCAGATGGGCGTGCTGGCCGCGTACAGGATGACCTGGCCAACAACCAAGAAGAAGACGCCAAACGCAATATCGCCCAGTGGCCACCGGTCGTGCAGCGTGCGCGTCACCAACAGGATCTGCAGCGCCACGTAGATGAAGAGCTGCACCGCGTTGAGCAGGAACAGCACCACGAAGAGCCCAATCGTGTTGGTGGGGCCCAGGCCGGCCCACGACATAAAGGTCGCCAGGGCGACGAGAAATGAGATGATGAAGGCGGCGGCCGAGCAGAGCCGCATCATCCAAAGCGAGAGCGGCGTGCCGTCCTCGTACAGCTGGAACCCGACGAAGCCGTTGATCATCAGGCATGTAATCATGGCCGAGGAAAGCCCGGCTTGTACGGCGACAAAGTAAGGGTAGGGCGCCGAGCCTGGTGGTATTACGCCGGCGTCGATACAGAGGGAGAGGAAGGTGAGGAGCATGTAGAGGTAGAAAAAGCTAGTGATCTCCTTTCGGCCTGCGACGACAAACGTCATTGTTAGCGATCTCCTCTTCAGAGTGACGACAGCAGGGAGAACCTACCAACTGCCGTAAACTTCCCCCGCACGTGCAGAACCATGATGACCGTCATGACCAGCGCGATGATGTGCATGGCGCTCGCAGCGCCCTGGAAGATGATGGTGTTGGCCAGCTCAATGTTCCGCGCGTAGCAGTCTGGCTCTATCCCCACGCCGCTTGCGATCGACGTTATCGGGCCTATTGACGAGCATAATGGTAACGGCGCCATGCGGCAGATGCTGGTAAAGTCGCCGAAGCCCATGGTGGCAGAGCGGGAGGGAGGCCAATTAGGCCCCGCCGAAAGAAGTGTCGAGGATTCGGGGGGGAGCAGCCGAGAGTCTGCGACGACGGCCGGAATTCGCTATCGGGATCGTGATGGGTGGTAGTTGTTGAAGCGGCAGCGAGGTCGTGTTGTGTCGTCCCAACAGCAATAGGCAGGGCGGTACGTAGGATCCCAACGTTTGGCGCGCGATGTCCGGCGATGCCAGGTCGTCCGAACGATAGTTACTCGGTCGGGGGTGGTTGAGGCGGCGTCAACAGAAGAGAATTAGTATTGAGCGAAGGTGGGGGTTGGTGAACGAAAGTGGGATGCATCAACAACGGCTGAGAGCGATGGACTGTTTGGCCATGATCCCGGCCCTGTGTGTTTGCTCCGCTGTTGGTGTGCGCCGGACGAGGCTTGGGTTGGGGGGACGAAGCGAAGGGAGTGCGTTGCTGTGGAAAAAGGAGAGCGGCGGAGTCGCCCAGCGGCCCCGTGCCAGGGATTCCGAGTGTTGGCACCTGCGCGGGTGGGGCGGGCCACTCAGCGCCTTCCCGCATCCCCACTGCCTGCAAGGAATCTGTCTCGCCTAAATAGCCTGATGCGGTATAGCTCGCTGCTATTGGCTCGGGGTTGCTCTGCAACGCAGTTCTGCTCCTGCGTCAGTCGAACCCGCAGTCGAACCCGCAGGTTCGAGTTGCTCTTGACAACTTAAGTCTCACAGTTCATACATCCAAGTGCCGGAGCTGCGCACCCTCCGTCTCTTTCATTCGGTCTACTTCGTATATATGATGGTTTCATTTCCTATCAACGTCTCGGAGTCCCCTGACCAGATTTATCTCGGATTTCGCA
This sequence comes from Chaetomidium leptoderma, assembly GCA_033296705.1. Classification (NCBI taxonomy): domain Eukaryota; kingdom Fungi; phylum Ascomycota; class Sordariomycetes; order Sordariales; family Chaetomiaceae; genus Chaetomidium; species Chaetomidium leptoderma. The sequence goes on along the minus strand of MU856912.1, from coordinate 90,713 downwards.
TGCCGCCAAGGCCATCTCGTATTCAGTCGTCAATGATAGTCCATCCCTTCGTCTCAAGAACTGTCATCAAAACTGACAGTTACCACCCTTCGCTTGTCCACCCTCGAATCCGGGTCAATTTCCTGCGGTCCCTCCAGGCTCCCGCATCGCCACATTTTCCGTCCTTTGCGTGTCTCGACGGCTCTCGTACTTGAGTCTTAGCCACAAGCGGCACAAATACCCATTTTTTGCTAGAGGCATGTACATTAGCTGACCATTCCACGGTCCGAGTCGGTAAAGGTGAATATCGGCTCACCAGTTCAATGCCCTTATTTATCTGGAGTCTTAGCATCTCGAGTTGGGTTTGCGTCTCGTCCTGCGTGTTGAAGAAGCCCCGAAGGTCTTCACCAAACCCGCGAATTCCCCCGTCACTGCCAGTGGAGCCTTGAACTTGGCCCAGATGGTCCTTGTAGTGCCTATATAGGCTCCTTATGACCCTTTTGTCCTCGGTTAAAGCCAGTATCGCGTCCCCGATGTTCTTATCACGACTGACGAGCCTCTGGGGGCATGAGCGGAACTGTTTCAACGCCGCTCCATGTTCAGGCTCGCCTGGCCGTGCTGGACCATCGGCCGGAGATTCAAAGTCGCTGTCGATGGGCACCGTTGCAGCACGATACAGAATCGAACCCACCTTAGCTCGGGAGTCTGCAATAAATTGATCCCAGGAGCGAACGCATCACGAGATATACACCAGGTGTGTCTCGAGGGTCGCTCTCAGCGCTCTCGAAACTACCTCCCTCTGACAATGCGTTTGGCCATCGCGTTTGGCCGGCTGGGCGGGTAACAGTGCCTCGGCATGCTCCTGTATTTGCTCCTGGAATTTCCCGTCGCCCTTGATGGTCAAAAAGAAGGACCGGCCATTTCTAAAGTTGAAAGAATGGTAGACGGCCGTATGCCGGATTTTCCAAGGCCATTCTGCTGTGGTATCATCAGACTCTTCGCTATGGTCGACCGACCGAACGAGATACCATACACAGGTCTCGTTTTCATGGTCGTCTGAGGAGGGATTCACGCGGTAAGGATAGTTCCTGCTGACGGCCGACTCAGACTCGAAACCAACCAAACCAGTGCCATTGGGCTTTTCTTCATGGCTACCGAAGGCGTACACGGCTTTGAGAAACGAGGGCGGACTTGCTCGTAAGTCAAAATGCACTTTAGCATTTCGAGGGAGCAGTTTAAGGGAGACCGTGAGTTGTCCGCCGTGATAAACCTAAATTACAACATTCTGTTAGTGACGCCTTCTTTAGGGTCCTAATAGATGATATGTGGTAATGTCCGTACACATGACGCGTAAGTGGCCTATAATACGTGCCAAAGTGTTCCTGTAGCCCCTCCACGTCGGTGAAGGAGTATGTCTTCGGACCTATGCAACAATTAGCCCTCACTGGTCTGTTAACTATCACAATGGCTTGTCGGGCTTACTTTTGTCAGACCTGGACATCGATTCGAGGATTTTGATCTTATGATCAGAATCGCTGAACAGTCTGGCTTGCTGCACTTGCAGGCGCTTATAGTGCTCCTCGGCCTCGGTGGCCTCGTGCGGTTCGGGTTTCCATTGGAGAGCTAATGGGCGGGGATAGTGAATATAATGCTGGTAAGCTTCGAATTCCATCATCGCTCCTACGGCGGGAGGGCCGAACTCATGTAGGTTTCGATTCGGGTGCGACTGGGGGGGAGTGTATGGGGCCGACATCTACTTATAAACCAAAGCCTGGGGGGGACACCATCACCAGTACTCCCTGTAGTGGCAAATAAAAGCCAGCTAGGTATCACGAGGAGTGGTCATTTCAAACAACACTTGACTCGTTCAAATCAGCTTCACGGCGAAACACTGTTGCATGACTCTGTTTCCAAGAAGCCTCCTTTTACTCACACCCTGTCCTCGACTGCCATGTGATTCGTCGTCTTTGAGGGCCGTCACTTGGCCGGTAAACCCATTGCGGACCAACATCAAGAACCAACGTGCATCGAATGGGCTTAACAAACCGCATCGGCCAACTGCCCCGGAGCACTCAGGTACCACAACTGCCTCCACTTGTTGGTCCGCGTGGTACGTCCTTCCAACCCCCAAGCCAGAGCCAGCTGCCTTATTTTACCCTGGTTCTCTCATTCGAAGCTGATAACAGCCCTGAAACGAACGCTGCCATTGAGCATGGCGTCTGCGGGGGGACAATGTCAGTTGTGGCTGAAGAACGGGAGATCTCAAGGGAGATGGTACTCACCGTATGCCTCGTTGACCTTCCCCAGCGGGAACTTCTGGATCATGCAGTCGACATCCTGCAGCTGGGAAAACTTGACAGTCTCTTCAATGTCCGTCGAGTGGCCCGCCGGCCACGCGTGAATGGACAGCCCCTTTTGGGTCTACAGAGAAAGTGTCAGGATGTCTCATGACCTTCTCATTGTCCATGTTCGTCAGGGGGGACTCACCATCAGGTTGGCGTTGAAGGTCACCTCGCCGGGGACTACTCGCACAATTAGCTTGCACTACCTGACCGGTATAGAAACAGTTGTCCCTTACGTGACGAAACCAGCAGCTTCCCCATGGGCGCAAGCCCATTCAGGAGCCCGGGAATCTGTTCTGCATTGGGGTTGGTTGTCACGATGAGCGCGGCGCCAGCATCCACCTTGCTCGTGTCGATGTGCTCGTGGGCACCCAGCTGGCTGGCAAACTGCTCCTTGTCGGCACCACGCGAGATGGCGACCACCCTGTAGCCAAACTTGTCGGCGTACTGGACTGCCAGATGACCAAGCCCGCCAAGGCCCTGGACGGCAACTGTCCCGCCGGGGCCAACGTTCATGCGCCGCATCGAGTTGAAGACGGTCACGCCAGCGCAGAGCAAGGGCGTGGCACTTGGCCGCGTCGATATCGTCTGGCACCTTTACGGCGGCTTCAGACCGGATGAGGACGTATTCAGCGTCTGGATACTGGTATCAGCAGAGGTATAAGTGAGGGAGGACGACGGAGCATCAACCTACATCCACCGTTCTTGGTCACTCCGTTGATAGCCTCGTTGTCGCACATCTGGAAGAGGCCACTTTTGCAAGCTCCGCAGGTATGTACCTTTAGAGTAACAACAGTCAGCTTCTGGTTGATATTTCGTATCACCACTGGCAGGACGATTCAGAATCTTACCGTCATGGCCGCCATGCCAGCCCGCCCCGATCCGGTCACCCACCTTCCACGCTTCAACGCCTTCGCCCACGGCAGCAACACGGCCAATGACCTCGTGTCCGGGGGTCAGGGGGCTATTAGGAGGACACTCTTGGTTAATCACGGCTGGTCTTACCACCTCGAGTAAGAGACACACTCACAAACCAATACCAAAAGCATTGTTCTGCACCACGTTGTCTGAGTGGCAGACACCGCAGGCTTCGACCTTCACTAGCACCTCATTCTTGCTGGGGGCTGCAATGGGGCTTCCTCAATGCTGAGGCGGGATCCGACTTCCGTGAAGACGGCCCTTTTGAAACTCTTGGGAAGAGATATGTTGATAGGATGTGGAGTGGTGACGGAAACGGCTTCGAGTCGAAGTATTAGAGATCTGAAGTTGCTATGGTGTTCCGGCAGGATTAGGTTTTAGAGACACGTCTAAGGGCCAGTCTGGGATGCCTCTATATTTAAGCTTCTTAAGCCTCATGACAGTCGATGACAAGAGAGGGACAGGGCCACGGCGGAGCGTTCCTTGCTCAGCCAATGGCGGGTTGTGCAACTACGTCGTCCAATGCTCCGGAACCGCACTTCGACGGGTCCAGACCGGCCAGTTTCAAGTTGTTGCCGAATCGAAAGCGGTTGGACCAGCAGAAATACGACTCTGCAATCAGGTATGCGTTCCCTTACTCAGCACTTGGAGGTAGATGAGCGGCTAAACTTCTTTGTTGACTATTCATCCCAGTATTATTTAATTGAATCCTTCACTTTTAAGTTTTCGGGGCTCGGGGATCCTGACGTAGCCTATTATTGTAATAGGTTCACTGAGAAAATCCAAAGATGGCCCGGATCGTCGATAGTAATCATCATGTTTTGGAATCTTCAGCACCAAGGCAGCCAGCAGTACGAAGTTTCATTCAACAGGTCCAGATTCGGCAGATATACTTCCAAGTTAGCCGTCACGTCCCGCTCATCAGTCATGAAACAGGAAGCTCAGAGACCTAAACCAAAGTACCACAGCCTCTGCGGGACAAACATAGGTAACCTTCAGGTACCTATCTCAGGTTTCTCCAGCATCCCTCGCTGCTCCCAAAACAAACGGGAAGATGAAACGATGATACTTCGACCCCCTACTCCTTCGGCGGCGTATCCTTGACCAGCCCACCCATCATCTGCCCCGGATACCGCGTCCCATGCACCTCAGCCTTCTCAATAGCACGCCGAATCTCGGCCTCCTCCTCCCCGGTCAACTCGACAAACACACGATTCGCGGCCACATTCTCCTCGAGATACGCAATCCGCTTGGTGCCCGGGATAGGGAAGACGCCCTCCTGCTTCATCATCCACGCCAGCGTCAGCTGGCCCGGCGTGCAGCCCTTGCGGGCGGCCACTTTCGCAATCTCGTCGACCAGCTTCATGTTGCGCGGGAAGTTGTCGGGGGAGAAGCGCGGGACCATGCGGCGGAAGTCGCCCTCGGCAAAGTCGTCGGCCGACTTGTACTGCCCCGTCAGCATGCCCCGCCCCAGCGGGCAGTAGGCCACGATGGCGATGCCCAGCTCCCGGCACGTCTTGGCCAGGTCGATGCCCGGCTGCTCAATGTCCATGGAGAAGGGGCTGTACTCGATCTGGTAGGCGTGGATGGGGAAGACCTTGGACGCGCGGCGGAGCGTGTCGGCGCCGCATTCTGAGAGGCCGAGGTAGCGGACTTGGCCGGAGCTGTTTTAGGGGTAGTTAGTTGTTGGTGTGATGTAAGAGGGGTAGGTAGGTGATGAAGGGACCGTACACGACAAATTCCTTCATGGTTTCGATGACGTCCTCGATGGGGGTCTTGCCGCTGATGCGGTGGCTAGTAAATTATGTGTTAGCATCCCCAGACATTCGGTGTGGTTGGGTATTACCCCTAACACCGAGTGTGTACTTACAGGTACAGCAGATCAATGTAGTCAGTCTTCAACCGCCGCAAGCCCTCCTTCACCGCACTGCGGATGTACTCGGGGTCATTTCTGAACTCGCGGCCGCCGTCAGGCCGGACATAGTTGCCGAACTTGGTGGCCAGGAAGATCTGCGACGCCTGTCAGTCTAGTCCTGTCTATCATAGAGGGGACAAGTCTTTGGTTGACGAACATCTTTCCGCTTGCCAGTCCGCTCGAACCACTTCCCCAACAGGTCCTCGCTGTCTCCGTACAGGGCGGCCGTGTCCCAGTGCACATCTCCCAGCTCGTGGGCGCGGTCGAGAAGCTTGAAGCGCTCCTCATCCGGGGGCGGTGTCCCGTAGAAGGCTGGGAAAGAGTGTCAGTCGTCATGTCATGGGGGCTTTGTTTATTGAAACACTTACAGCTCAGACCCATGAGGCCGAGGCCCTGAATCGGGATCGTCGGGCCATCCCGTCCCAGCTGACGGGTTGGGAGGTTAGATGAGGATGACATGGTTTCAGGGGTAACTATAACTTCGCTTAGCAGCTGTCTTCCTGGCGTTCAAGCAGGGCATGAATCAGCAGACTCATTCGTAGTATGAATGAAAATTTACACAGAGGCTTGTAGAGGACAAGAAAGGAAAAGTCCGTCTCCCCCACCCTCTCCCCCATCTTGTACGGGGACTAGAGTGGGGCCGGGCCGTGGAGTGTCACGGAGGCCCGGAGAATAAGATCCGTCTGCTGGCCCGGACCTCTCGCTAGCGGCCGCATAAAATGGAAGCTGAAGCCCTGGAGGTGGCGTGGTTTGTCGCCGATCCGTCTTGCACGATTTCCCCGGGCAGCGTGGAGCTTGGTTGCGGGGTGTCCCAGGTCGCGGCCTAGGCTCGGCGCGCGAAGCCTAGTGCCGGTGGCAATGCCGGTGCCCCGGCGAGTGGAGTTCGGACCTTTCTTCGGCAACCTCGACGGCTCAGGGGATCAAAGTATGCACCCTGCGGGATGCAAAACCGGGTCGTCGTCTCCGGTCGGGCGGAATACCCTTTGTACTTCAGCAGCTACAGTTGTGATATCCAAATCACTTCTGACGATGAAATCAGCCGTGATAGTAGCTACTGGCCTCCACTTATACAGCTATTCTTAAAAAACGTCTAACGTTACAGCCGTTGGGACATCTCCCGGAACACGAAACATACTAGCCAGGCGGATAATCAAACCAAACCCTCGGGTCGGGACTTGCCAACGTGGGTACCACATCCTGTAACCTCCATCAATAAAGGCAAATGGAGGCCGACACACTCCCATCTCTACGACACGGCATTGACGTTGAGAGAGCATCCGGTTTAGCCGGCCCGCATTATTAGAATACTGCGCTGACCAAACTGCTGCACACCAGCAGTTGTGGTGGTTGTGGTGCCTGATGTTGAGATTGCAATATCGACTGGTCAGACTAGAGGGTTCAGCAGACTCCAGGGTCATTCAGGGGCAAGTCAGCAAGGACCAGCTGGACGAGCAAGTATGGACAGACCAAAAAACCACTCCCTGTGTTGTGGTGTCATTGCTAGTAAGGTGCTTGCTCCGGTGGTCTCCAGTCGCGCCTCACGGAGCTCACTCCGGGGCCCCGCGCTGTGGCGAAGAACTTAAGCTTGTTGGACGTGGTGGAACACGGAGATTTCCAGGCCATCTTGGCCATTGAATGCTAGAGTTTCAGTTTCTATCTATTCCCATCATCATTGGGAATATTACACTGTAGAATACCTTAGGTACTCTTGGATGGCGTAGGCTTTCACATGACGCGTTCGAGGCTTATAGGCCGAGGGGGCGGCGGAGCGATCTCAATGATCGCCTTCGGACCCTGATGTAGCGTCTCTGAAAGTACAGATTCTAGGATGCAACCCAATTAATGGACGGAGGTGTAGCTGCCCGAGCCACGGAAGCGACCTATGGATGCAAGCCCTGCCCTGGAGCAAAACAACTGAGGCATAAAACAGAACCCGGGCCATCCGGTGCCACATTCTACGGCAGGATCTCCACGGTAGTCGCAATAAGCAAAAGTCGGTGTGGGCTGGTCTTGGTCTAGACTGTTGTTTGAGGAGCTGAGATGTTGATGCCCCGAGTGCCCTTCAATTCTTTCAGGTTTCAACCTCGAAGGGTACCTAAGAGCAGGGGACCCCGCGGATGACGTAAATGCTAGCATCGCTTGCAGATTGCCGAGCTTGGCCCGCAGTGCCCTGCGGCTGCCTCCTGCTGTCACTCACACTGCGGGAATGTCTGGAATCTGCGTCTGCAGTCTGCGTCGAACTGACGGGATGCGTCTGCAACATCAGGTTTATTACTGCCCACAGCAAGCTAGTAGTGTAGCTGCCTTAGTTGACCTTTGGAGTCTGTGGAGCCGCCGCGCCGTTGGTTCGGATGGTGCCAGTGGCCCGCGAAAGCTTGTCATGCGCAACATGGGATGCTCCTGGCAGCCCATGATCCTCAATGGCATGAACATCTCCGGCCGGACATGATCGGGATGTCTGGACGACTGTCGGCGTTTGCGACGCCGGGATTCTGCTTCGAAGGAGGCCCAGGGAGGCCAACGGTCGCGGTGCAGCGACGGCGGAATTGAAACGCGATGATTCGTTGCGGGTCGCACTCTTGCCAGTGTTCGCTGACTCGGCGGCGTGCGCCGTTGCTGTGCCTTGGATTTGGCACAATGGAACTGGACCGGCGTTTCGCCCGAAGCCAGCGCTTGTGGCCGCCTGCGGCACAGTGGCGGTGCCCGTTGGGTCGGGTGTTGGTTTGTTTCCATAGGCTAAGGTAGCAGTAAATCTCGGTATGATTGCTTGCCTCGAGCTTTCTTTTGCTGTGGCCGAGCTGCGCTCGCTGCCCTGTCCGGCTGACGGCAACTGCGACTGAAAGCGCTTCCAGGTTGCTGTGTTGCCAATCGCAGGGGCGACAAAAAACTCGTAAGGTTAGGTCAACTGGAGCGTCCGAGTCAAAACTGAGGCCGTGGAGCCAAGACTTGATGCGGGCGGCTGTGATTGGCCACCCCGTACTACCCCACCATCGCCAGCGCCGAGATTGAGTGCAGGGCTCGCAGGGATCCGCTGTCGGAATACATCATCGTTCGGCTGCTGCAGGTGCAGATCGTGGCAGCATGACCATCTGAATTGCCATTCCTTGCCATTTGCCATTGGTGCCGACTGCACCGACTCGAGCAGCGATCTTGAATTGCGACGACTCCCATCATGACCTCCGGGTCTGCGCGCATTATCTAACCGAACCAAAACCACCAACCAACGTTAACCCCAACTGCCCAGATGCCCTGATGCCCTGATGCCCTGCTGAAGTTCCAATTCCGACTCTCCACCGGATCACCTCCGCAACCGACTCAACCCCTAGGTCACCTACCGCAACCCGCATCGCAGCGCTCTGACCTACCTACCCGCTGCATTCAACGTGCCCTGCCGCCTGTGGCCGTCTGAGACACCCAACACTGAAAAAAGACACACCGCGCCGCCCTCGCAGTCCCAAGCACCCGGCCCGCCGCACCCCAGAAACCCGCAGGCGCGCGGCACTGCACTCAGATCGCATACGCCGCATCGAGTTGGAGTTGGCACAGCCAAGGGCCCAGGTCTTTGACACCTTTTTCCTATAGCTACCGAGGAACGCACTGCACATCCCACGCTCCTTGTTCCAGACCCGTCATCATCATCGACGCTTCGAGACTCTGTGCTCCCGAGACACCACATTCCGCGGGGAAACACAAAGCCAGGCACCACAAGACACCACAAAGAAACGCAACAATAATAATAATGGGCTGATATGATTCAGGCGCTCAAGGTACGTGCTCTTTCACCGCATCCGTCGTTCTCCCGCTCGCCGTTTCCATCCGAGCCGTTGTTCCCTGTGCACCCCAACTCTTGTTACTCAACACACCCTTGCCCCCCTCCCCCAACTCCCATCTTCCCGGCCAGCCACATCCCCATCGACGCAGGCGCAAACTACCACCATGCCTGTTTGTCATGGCGCTGCATCTAGACCATCGTCAGTTTGGCCCACATGACGCTCATGCGCATCGATGGCCACCCGAGCCACCCTCGTCCATGGCCGCAGGCGCATTACACTTCATTTCTCGCCAGCACCAGGCCGTCGCCGGTCACACGCTCCAGCCTTTCTCCGCCTTCAGCACCACCTCCGGGCTCGGCCGGTTGGACGCTGAAGATATCTTGACCTTCTTTATGCCCGGCTGCTGTGTGTAGAACGCGTGTCCTCCTCGTCCTCCCGTCCCTTTTTCCTCTCTCCCTCTCCCCTCGCTCGTCTCAACTTTTGTTTGTTGCCCTGCCCCTGATGCAGCCATGTCCATCCTTGGCCACTAGCACCCGCATGCCGTTCCGACCAGGCCTCGCTTCTAACCGGGACGCCATGTCTTTTGCAGGTCCCCAACACGACCAACTACGTCCCCCACCATACTTTTCCTCCGCCCACGGCTCCGTCTACTACTCGCCAAGACGCCCAGCCGAGCAGCACCGGCGCCGAACCGACCCCGGGAACTTCCCGGCCCCGCTGATCGAGCCCCGCCAACGCCGCCCGCACTCGATCCACATCGTCTCGTACCCACCCGGCTTCGTGCCGCACGAGTTGCGACCGGGCCTGCCCAAGGCGTCCCAGGAGAAGAAGCCCACGAAGCGAGAGAAGCAAGCGAGGAAAGAGGCGCAGAAGAAGGAAGCAAAGGAACGGAGCGAGAAGCAGGAGAAGCGGCGGTCGTTACGGTCCCTAGCGTCCCTAGGGTCCCTTCCACCAGGCAGCGAAAAAGTCAGCAGGGTTCTCGACAAGATCTTTGCCGCCTTCTCCAGCACCCCGAAACCGTCACCTACCATTTCTGCGACGCCAGCCCGGAGGAGCGAGTCCCGGCCCTCGAGTTTTATCAGCTTCGCCAGGCGGTTATCTTGTCGCGAACCAACGTTAGCCGAGCCGATTATCGTTGTCGACGAGCCAATTCCTGAGGCGCACACTATGCCTGGCTCCACAGTTGCCCGTCCTCGTCCCCCAGGCACGGCTGCCATGTCGGCAAACCGGAACACCATTATGTCGATACGATCGGCAAAGACGATGATGAGCTCATCCGTCTCGGAGGTCCAGAAGCCAGTCGCATCAGGCAGCGGTGTGAGCTGTTCCATCCTGTTGGCCGAACCCAACGTCTTCCTCACCGGCTTCGACCACGACCAACACACCCGCCGCGGGGGCCAGACCACGAGCGCCCTGCTTCGCGGGAGGCTGCAGCTGAACGTGTCCAAAAACGTCAAGATCAAGTCTGTGACGCTGAAGCTCATCGGCAAGACGCGGACAGAATGGCCCGAGGGCATCCCGCCGCTCAAGACCGAGCTGTTCGAAGAGCAAACACTGCGGGCCCAGTCCTTGGTCTTTTTCCACGCCATGCACCAAGGGATGTGGGACACCGAATACGGCAATCAATGCACGTACACGCACAAGAACGTCGGCACGATGAGCGCTCTGCAGCCGACTGCCTCCAGCGGGTCTCTGCAGATGCCCGGCAGAGGCCGCAGTGGCACGTTGACGGCCAAAGAGCTCAAGCGGCTATCTCTACAGTCTGCCAACTCGCGGAGTTTCGGCAAGGACGACTCTCCTCATATCACCCAGGTCCAAGCGAAAGGATACAAGGTATTCCGCCCGGGCACCTACGAGTACTCGTTTGAGCTCCCCATCGACCACAACCAACTGGAAACAGCAAAGCTGCAGTATGGCTCCGTGCGGTGGAATCTGGAGACCACGGTCGAGCGGGCGGGTGCCTTCAAACCCAACCTGCACGGCTCAAAAGAAGTGACGATTGTCCGGTTACCCGACCAGATGTCCCTCGAGACAGTTGAGCCCATCTCGATCAGCCGCCACTGGGAGGACCAACTCCATTACGACATCATCATCTCGGGCAAGAGCTTCCCTATCGGAGGTAGAATACCCATCGCGTTCAAGCTCACGCCGCTCGCCAAGGTCCAGGTCCACAAACTCAAGGTTTTTGTCACAGAGAGCACCGAGTACTGGACAAACGACCGACATGTGACGCGCAAAGACCCCGGCCGCAAATTACTCTTGCTTGAGAAGACGGCCGGAAGGCCACTCGACAAAAAATATTCCGCGAGCGAGATCCGCATTCTTAGCGGCGGCGAGCTCAACCCCGACGACCGGGAAGAAGCGAGGAGGACAGCCGCACGCCGCAGGATGACAGAGGCGGCCAGGCATCGTGGAGTTCCTGAGCCGTTGCCAGATCCGAGCGAGAACCTCCTCGGCGACTTGGATCTTGGGCTTGAGAGCTTCTGGGGCAGTACCGAGATGGAGATGAATGTGCAGCTTCCCACCTGTGAGATGATGGCGCGCGACAAGACGCTGCGTCTGAATCCGGACTGTAGCTGGAAGAACGTCAACGTTTTCCATTGGATCAAGGTAAGCAGGCAAACGCCCCAAGACATGTTACATCCCAAGGCCGACGCTGACAACATCAGATCGTCATGCGCATTTCTCGCGCAGATCCCGACGACCCCTCAGGGAAGCGACGCCGGCACTTTGAGATCAGCATCGACAGCCCCTTTACCGTCCTCAACTGCCGCGCCACGCAGGCCAACACGGCCTTGCCGCAGTACAGCGGCAGCGGTGGGCCAGTCCCCGAACAACGGCAGCAGATGTCGTGCGGCTGTCGCGATGCGCCGCCGTTGGACCAAACTCTCGCCGGACTCGCCCGGCCACTGACCATGGTTGAGGAAGACTTTATCAACCTCAGCGGTCGCCGACTACGTCTCAACTCCTCTACCCCGTCAGGTATGCCGAGCCTACCTCGGGCAGCACATTTGCAAGCTGGCACCGACGCCGGCGAGAGACAAAGCACCTCCTCAAGCGGCGCGCGACCAGAAACCTCCCTCACGCCAACCGAACCAGAAAGACCGATCCACCTCATCCGCCACCCTTCCCACAACCCGCCCGCCTTTGACGCCGACGAGCCACCACCCGCGATGCCGCTCCAAACACCCCCGCCACACTACGACATCATCGTCGGCACGCCCAGCGTCGACGGACTAGCCGACTATTTCGCCCGCCTGGCCGCCTACGAGGGCGTCGCCGCCGCACCGGCCGAACCCCCCCTCGTGGAAAGATCAGAGAGCGACAGCGACACCAACACCATCGGCCCCGACACGGCTGACACAGCCCCTACCAGCTCCGCCTCCACCTCGGCGGCGCAATCCTCCTCTCTGAACATGGGGGGCGGCACGAACGACGAAGTGGACCCCTTCAATAACCTCGGTCTTCCCCTCCCCCCCGCCGCTCCCGCTGCGGAAGGGGATGGTTCCAACGAGGCTGCTACTACTACTATTCCTACGCCGGCGCCGGCGGCGGATGATGACGCGTTGTCGTCGTTGTCGGCGTCGGATAGCGCAGAGGAGGACGAGGAGGACGGTCATCATCACCACGATGGTGCGGCGCGGCTGCATCGCAGGGGCCGGGTCAATGTGGCGAACCCGAGGACGCCTGGCGGGCGGCTGGTGCCGAGCCGGAGTTTGGATATCGAGAGGCCTGTTTTGAGGCTGGATATGACGGGTGTGTTGACCAGGAGGGCGAGGCAGGGGGGGGGTTCTTGATGTTGCCTTTTTACTTGGGTTACTTGGATAACTAGGGGAGAAAATGTGTTTTGCTTTTTAGGGGGGGTTGGTTTGGTTGGGTTGGGTTGGGTGGGGTGATGCATCATGTCATGGGTTATGTTATGGGGGAGTTGATGTTGGGCACGTACGTGATAAAACAGGGGGGTTGCAGGCAGGGCCGGATATGGATATCTCGGATGACAAGTGATGATACATGATCATGAAGCTGCATGTGGTAACGGACGGCATGGGGATGGAACGGTCGCATGATACGGTGTATGTGTGTGTATTGTGTATAGTTATACCCGCCAGGCATATATATCTCTACTAGCGGGCGGTTACTCGATTTGCAGAGAGAGAGAGAGCGTTGGATCTGGCGTTGAGGGCTGGCTGGTTTGCGTAGCAAAGATTGAAGACGAGAATGATACCATTTATGGCCTTCCGTTTGGAGTTTACCTGTCTTTGTGGGTGGCTGACTGTGTGACAGACTGGGGGTGCTTTGTTGGCTCAACAACAAACACCCTGATGTGCAAGCGGGGGCGTGGCATGTTTTCCAAGGTATGTACCTAGCCTTCCCTGTTTCCTAGAAGCTGCAGCTTAGACTGGACGGGGTGACTGCTTGGTTGTCTTGAGGGCCTTGAACGGAGCCTCTTGGTGTGTGGTAGGCCGTGTGGTGACCGAGGCAGGAAGGAGCACCGTCACCCACAAGGTATCCATCCATAAACACCCTCGGCCGGACAAGTGAGGGGGGAATGACGCAGGCAGGTCAAGCAAACGGAGAGGACTAAACCGCACCTGTCCCCTCAAACTGACATCACAGCGCGCAAAACAGAACGTTGGGAGGTAGTCATTGCCCGGGCGAGCCTCATGGCTGCTGGCATTTTGCAAATTCTCTTCTTGGCTATCATCACATGGCAACAACTCCCCCTTGGATGTCGCTGTTCAGCTCCTTGACCAGAAGCCGTGCTGAACCCAGGCATTCCTCCTCCTCCCAACATGAGATGCTTCCTCTGTCATCCCATCCGCAAGTCCAATCTTGACTTCCAGTCCCTGCTCTTCCACAGGCGCTCAAGACCAGTCAAAAGTAGAAAGCCAGGATAATCTTCCATCTTTCCCTGGCTCGAATGCAACGCGCCCTGTCTCAACCCATTCGGGGACCCCGACCTAAACGCCATTGACCCAAGAATGAATTCTCCCACTGCTGGGGGTCATAAAACATCTCTTGCCAAACCACCCCTAAAAAGTCAAGCCAGACTGATCCTCTCAAAATCTCAAAATCTCAACGCCAGACTATGCATATGCATCGCATGAAAAAAAGCACACAATATTAAAAATACAATGAGAGGCCGACGAAATATGTCGCACGTCTCAAATAACATAACAGACAACGCCGCTGCCGTACAAGTCTCGGCGGATGGGTGAAATCCACCCTAGTACTGCCCCGGATAAGGAGGTCCATGGGGCTGGGTCGTGGGCGGGAGCTGGTACGGCCCCCTCGACTGCTGCGCAGAATGCGGCGGATGCGGGTTCGACAGCACTTGTTGTTGTTGTTGTTGTTGCTGCTGCTGCTGCTGCTGGTGGCCGTGGTGGTACGACGTAGAGCGGTGGAGGCTGTCGAGAAACTCGGGGACGATGCCGGTGCGGTACTCGTTGCGCTTGCCGAGCGGCTGGTAGTGCATCTGGTTGGGCAGCACGGGGTTGGGGAGGTGGTACTGCTGCAGAAACGCCGACGGCGGCGGGTAGAGAAGCGTGTTGACGTGGCGGACGGGCCTGTACGGGCTGTTGCGCTGTTGCAGGTAGATGGAGGGCGAGTGCGAGATGGGCGTGTGCAGGCCGCTCGTGCTGCCGTTGCCCACCGGGGTGCCCATGACGAGTGGGGACGAGCCGGGGTAGGCGGCCAGGGTGTTCTGGGGCGACAGACGCTTTGTCGGGGTGCCGTAGCTCATCGGGGGGAAGCTCGTCGTCGGGGTCATCGTTCCGCAGGTCGCCGGGATGGGCTGTGACGGCGCATACGTGGTGGTCGGGAAGACCATGGACATGGCCCGAACGCCCGACGCAAGAGGCGGCAACGACAGGGGGGCCTGCTGCGACGCGTAGGCCGAGGTGGCATAGGCCTGGGCTTGGGCTTGGGCCTGGGTAATGGGAACATTGATGGGCTGGACCGTGTTCAGCGTCAAGCTCGGGACCTGCTGACGTCCCTGCTCCAAGGCAGCTGTCGGCCGCGACTGCACAGGAACCATGCTGCCTGGGTGCGGGAGACCATACACCGTTTGGGAGGCGGTCGAGGGGTACTGCACTGGTGCCTGTGACGGGACCTTTGCTTGTCCAACCGGAACCCGGCTCACGCGCTTGGCGGGGTGGTGCTCGGTCGCATCTTCGTCGGGGAAACTCCGCTTCCGGTACAGGTGAGGCTCGGGTTGCAACGCCAGTGGAGAGGCCGCATTGGCGCTGCCGTACGACGCCGGCCAGTTATGGTGGGCGCTGTTGGACAGGGGGGCCAGGTTGGGGGACTGGAGGCTGAATGAATGCGTCGTCGACTGCAGGCCGGGGGTTAACGGTACGGTTGGCGAGTGCAGCGGCGAGACAAAGATCCGGTGCGTCGGCGACGGGATCAGCAGCGGAGACGGCGTGGGAGACGCCGTGTGCTGGGCCATCTCCAGGTACGACCAGAACTTAGTCAGCTTGTCGAGCCACTGCTCCCACTGCTCGGCCGAGACCAAGAGGCTGTAACGCATATTGCTCAGAAACTCGACCTCCATGACGTGGATTTCGTTGACCGAGATGCCCGACACGTCGGCCCAGGTCTTGTTTGTGTAGGTGTTATCATCCAGAAACTTGTTGGCGAGCATCAGGGCCACCGTCAGCAATCGGTACTCGCTCCCCGGGCGGCCCTTAACCGTGGGGTTCGCCTTCTTGAGTCGGTGGATGTAGAGGAGCGCGAGGATCACAACGTTTTGCGTGACCTGGGTCGTTGCCAGCACGGTCGAAACCCACTTCTTGAAGTGCTGGCTCGCGACGGCGGTGGGTGGGAGAGGTTGAACGGGCGTGCCCGGGGCGAGTCGCTGCATTTTTTCCACCGTCTCCAACAACTTGGCCGACTCGAACCAAAACAGGGCTGCAACCTCGGCCATAAAATCCGATATGCTCCCTCCTCTTGGGCTGATGCGCTCGGGGATGCTCATGCTGTGTTGTGTCATCTTCGCGCTCGCGACGCTTGTTGCTGACGATTTTCCCGAGGTTGGTGTCGGTTGCCTAGAATTCCGCAGGCTGTTCTGTCGCTGTGTATACTCTGCCACTGCCGTCGAACAGGCCACGGGCGGTAAGGCGGTTGTCGCAGTCGGCTGTCGGTATCCGGCTGCTGGTCTGGTCTGGGTTTGGTTTGGGAGGGGCGCGGAACATCGCGAAATGGGATTGAATATTTGCTCGTTTGGTACTGGCCGCTCGTTCAATGCTGGTCGCCGCCGGTCTGCCTGCGGCATTGCCGGGGCGAAAGCGGAGGGGTTGTGCGGATGCCAGTTTTCGTATGATGCGAGGTGCGGCACCTCGTATGCGGTCCCCATCTTCTCGGCGGTTGGTGGCGTGCAGAGGGCACGCGGAAAGAGAGAGGAAAGTGCGAATGTTGTGGGTGCTGCACTGCGCGGAACCGGTGTGGTCGTGAGAGGGTTCAGGCAGATGGTTGGTTGGGTTCGAGGAAGACTCGGCGGGTTGCGCCGGCGAAGTCGGCTTTGCTATTGTAAACCGCGTGCTTTCCAATCGGCCGGGGAGACACCGCGGGTTGCTGTTGCCGTCCTTGAAGCGTCTCAACTTTAAGCTGTTTCTGACAAAGTTTTGGGCCGCCTTTCTCGCTCCTTCCTTCACGGACAACACCTGCCTCCTCAGCCAAAATGTCTCAAGTTCGGTTGTTGTCGGCGCCGCAATGAAGCGTCAGGTTGTTCCTTTTTTTCACCATGCCCGGCTTGCCATTAAAGATGACTTGCTGTCACCAGATCCGATTCAGCTGAATTGGGGCGGCAGCTTGTCCAACAGCTCCCTTTCTCGCAGTCTTGCTGCTTTTGGGGGCAGCCTAGCCTTCTCGATCCTCGAAGACCTTGTTAAATGTCTTTGTCAACCGTCGAAGCAGCCTGGGGCTGGATGTCGTGTCAGGGTGGTCTCCGCCTGGGGTTCGTCACGACGACGTGCAACGAGGGGGGGTGGTGGTGGCCACGAGGGGTCACGGAGGGAAGGTCCACGGCGAGATCGGATCGCTGAGGTCACCGAGGGAGAGCAGCGGGGGGTGGGGGGAAGGAAGCTTGTTGAGCTTGAACTGGACAAGGAGGAAGATGGGAGATGGAAGAAGGATGGCGAGGAAGAGGGGAGGAAGATCCCCGTCCGGCGATAGCATCCATAACGAAGCCCATCCATGTGAAGTGGTTGCGGAGGGTGTGTTGCTGCGTCTGAGTCCTGGTCGCCGCAAATGCTGCTAATTTACTTTGTCCCTGGTCGATGTCGTTGTCTGGGTGCGGTGCAAGGGGGTCGCCGTGCCGCCGCCGTCGTTGTGTGCTGCCGCAGTACGGTACGAAGTACGCACATCGGTACGGTACCAGGGTACATGGAGTGAGAGGGACGTGCAGGCATGACGAGCCTACCACATGCACCGAAGCGACCCACAAGGGAGGGTTCCAGGTTACTCTGGCCAATCGATTCCTCGCTTACTGCGCAGTCGTGCTTCTGAGGTCTTTTGAGTGGGCTTGTTTGCGGTTTAGCCCCGTTTCTTTTATCCCAGCCGTCTGGACGGGAACGCTGCGAGGTTCCATTCTTTGGACTCGCCGTTCCGTTCTCGTATGCGGCGTGCGTGCTCCAGGCCAGGGCCAGCTTGCTTGATCTGGGATTGGCAAAAGCTGGGCTGGCTGGGCTTTGAATGGGTCTGGGCTTGCCAGTTGCCACTGGCTGGATTTGCTGGGCTGGCAAAGCCAGGGCGGCTCATCAGGGCGGGTTTGTCTTGCTTTGGGTTGTTCCCTTTTTTGCCGCAGCCCCAGTTGCAGCTCACTCTGTGCACTTGCGTTGCGTTTCTCGGCGCCCAGCTGCCGTTCCAGAAGCTCATTTCCACAGCCACCAGCAGCATCCAGCAGCAGCAGCGAAGTGGACAGCTTTGCCGTCAGCACTGGCACACTTCGCCCCACCAAACAGCTTGATCAAACAAGCTGCGCCAACAGGTGACGACGGGAGGCGGCCTCGTCAAGACCACGGCCATTCCACTATCGGCAGAAGGCAGCCTTCATTACGCCGTGTTGCGTATTAGTTAGGTATTCGGGATTCCTGCTTCTCCAACAAGTTCCTTACGCGGCCGTGTGGCTAAAACACAACCCCTTTTTTTTTCTCATGGCTTGGTGGGCGTCCAACGATCAGTGGGGCCCTCAGAGCCACTTGTAAGGCAAAGCCGCAAAGGTGAGTGTGAGATTGTCCGAGTACGAAACTGTCCGTCGTCGGGCAAGGATCAGGACCAAGTCTTGTCACTCGAAAATAAAAACGGAGTAACTCGTTACAATGCTGCACAGTACAGTGTTGCGGACATTGATCCCATAGTGCGCTAAAAAGTGATGGTCTGCGCCGCCCGTGGGGTTGGATTGTTGATTTGTCGCTTTTTTCACTTCTTTCCTGTCCAAAGAGAATCGCCTTGGCTCAACGGAAGTATCCACCACCCCTTTCCCCATCAACACGAACATGAGAGTCGATTATTATCAGCCCCTCCGTCGTGGATCCGGCCGCGATAGTGTCCATCAATCTGCGTCGTCTCGGGCTTGGCTGCCCTGGTCCATGTCTCTGCCGTCCATCCCTTGTACAAAGTACCTAGGGGCCGCCGGAAACGGGGGCCAAAGAACCGCAAGCGTCCCATCGCTGAGACCTGTGCCCAATGCAGGAAGGCAGGAGACAGCCAGTGAGAAATGGATTTTCGTTGTTGGAAGCTGGTCCCGCCTGGATGGTGCAGCCTGCGAAACTATGTTTGGTTTGGCATGGGCTTGGGCCCTTCCAAGGGTCGCAACGGAACAAGGCGCCGCCGCCGCCTGGCTGGCTGGCTGGCTGGCTGGCTTACACTATTACTCAGTAATCTGGCAGTGGATGCCGCAAGGGTGGAGGATCCTTGGATCCGTTTCTGGGCGGGAATGGAATCGTCTGTACCGCACAGTGCGTCGTCACGGCCGTGCTTCTTTCTTTGGGGCCCAGCATGGAACGGGGCTTGATCAAACGCAAAGCCCCCTCCATTCGCCCAGCCAAGTCCAGCCCACCCAGCCCGGAGGTGCAGCCTCTTTTGATCCGGCCCGGTCTTGCAAAACTGCATCGAGACGGGAAACCGTCGTGCACAGCAAACCCGCATCTCCGCCGCCTCTTCAAGTGATTCTGCCTACGTCCTCCCACCCCTGCCAGCTGCTTCCTGTTTGAGGAAGACTTCGTAAACGAAGAAAAAAGGGGGTTTGTTGGTGGGACAGAGCGGGGGAAACGATTCACAATCGATGGTAAGCCAAGGCCTAAAACGGAAAAGCCCATCCAATACGCGTTTGAGTGGTGTGTGGCGCGCTGGACAGGGACAGAGTTGAGTTGAGCCTCGCCGACTCATGATTTCGGGCAAAGATACCGATCGAGTCCCTGGCATCGGGCGGTCACCTGAAACCCATCTCATGTCTGGCCGGGCCCGTGCCGGGCTGCTCTAATCACATTGATCACCCTTTTGCTTGCTAATAACAGAAGCAAATCGGGCGTCTCTGACATGGACTTGGCCGATCGATCCAGTGGGAGAACACCCAATGGTACGGACATAGTTATCACGGAGGCGGCAATCTGGCTGCAGTCAAGTCTTGGGGAACATGACGACAGCATGGGAGATTGGCGGGGCTGAGACCACCAGTCCCGGTAATTACCCCTTGCCAACGGCCTCGAGTGAGCCATGCCTTGGTTGTGGCACGTCAGCTGTGTCGGAATCAACATCGCCGGCCAGCATCGTGTTCATGCCCCGTCCGCTCCTTGCGAAAATTAAAGGGCCAAGGTGTCAGATGTCTAGATATGGCAAGGGATCGGTTGTGTTGATCCCATCAAACCCCGCCCCTTCTCTCAATTTTCGAACCGTCGGTCGGCGTGGTGGAGCAGGTGATACTGTACCAGTATGGAAGGACAAGAAAGAAACACCAAAGACGGGAGCGGAAAGACCGGGAAAGTCAGGCTTTTTGCCCCGGCGGGGCCTTCGTCACTTGGGCGTCGCACAGCAAAACCCATGGTTTCGTTGTGCGAGAAACATGACGGATCCATGTTGCATGGCCAGAATGGCTTGTTGGAAGGCGCCAGATTGTCGGATTTGAGTCCAGATTTTGGTTGAACCCACCACACCACCACCTGGTGTGGGACAGCTAAAAGCCGCCTATCCCCAATCTAGAGCGCCAGTCAGCAAGCAAGAGAGAGAGACCGCACGCCAATGCAGACGGGGGACACAGTGCGGAACCCCCGGCTTGTTTGCGGGAGATCTTGTCTCTTGTGTGGTTGGCCAACGTTGGCCCGTGGCACCAGGGTTTGTTCCCAGCACGACAATCGCAACAGCGGCGGACAGCGGCGGGTTTTTCCTTCAGGATCCGTCTTGTCTCTGTTCGGTTTGGCTTGCACTTGGAATGCAGGACAAGACGCAAGGATGAAGCGTTGCGAAACCCCCCATGGCATGTGGTTGATTTGATGGCTGTCTCTGTGCCAATACGAAGCTGAAAGGTGCTCACGAGGTCCCTGGTCGAAAGCAGCAGCTTGCGAGTTGCAAACGCACAACACCACACCATGTGCGTGCGGCCCGAGCAAGGCTGGGCCGCTGGGGGTTCTTCTTGGTGGGGAGACTGCAATCTCTATCATGATAAGTACCTATCGGCCTCGCAGCTTGCGTGCTGATGCGGAGCTGCCCACCGGCGTCGCCCCGCGCCAGCTTTGATTGGGTCGATGTGCGGGTCAGGGGCCGCCTTTCGCGGCGGCTGATGAGTCGACGAACGGATTTAGTTACGTCGGTGCACGCTAAGCTAGGAAGGAACTCGAAGTCTTGAAGTGCGTGTCCTGACCCCAAGGCAGAGAACTTCCACTTCTATGTAGGCTGCCGGCGGCCCATTTCCTTGACGACTTACAGAGTGATCCGGTTTTGGGTGGATCAACACTTGTTGAACACCTCGGTCTTTCGACTCCGTCATTCCTCGCACACAGGTGATGGCGAGCCTGTCGAGCCTGTTTCGGCGTCTAAGACAACCAAGACGCAGATCGCCCAAGGCTGAGGTCCGGTCATCTGCACTCCACCCGCTGGCCAAGTGCTTCGAGGAATTCGCTCGGTGCGTGCCCGCTGTTTCCCATGCATCAGGCGGACGCCTATCCAATGAGCGGTCGCTTGCCGCCGTCGGCGTGTTGTATGGCTGGGTACGCGGGCATGAGTTGCTCCCGGCAGCAATCTGGTTGAATTATTCGGTCACGGCTCTTCCACCCACGAGATGCAAATCCCGGCAGATTTTGCAACTCACTCATGCCTCGGGAACCGGTGCCTGACGTTTCGTGGTTGTTCGACGATTGACACTGATCACCATCAACATGCAGCCTAAGCGGTTGCAGCGCGAAAAATAGCAGCGGCATTCCCACCGTCGCAGGCCCCGACCACACTTCGCCAAGGTCAACCCCCCCCCCCCCAAACGGCCCGTTGGCCGCCGCCCTCGTTTGCTGAGGTCGCACCTCCTCACAATCTCGGGAACAGGGCGTCCTCAAATTGCAGCCGGCCGCTGCAAGCTCTTTGCGACATGCCCGTGCCTTCGCCCGACGAACGATGGATGCATCAGGGCCGGGTTGCAGCAGGGGCGGGCATCAAGTCGACAAGAGGTGGGTTGTTGCCAGTGGGGCGCGGATTGTGACGCCTGAATTTCGGGAGAGACGAGACAGTCAACGAGCCAACCAGATGCGCAAAATTCGGGACGGGATGCTCCTGCGAAGAAGAGGCGAGAATGCGAGCTGTGGTGATCTGTCGAGGACTTTGGACAGACGGGGGCGTAGCACCATTTTCCAGACGGCGGTCTGTTTGACCTTCTGTGCGACTCGGCATCACTGGGCCACAAGCTTATCAGTCCCCTTGTCGACAAGCTGGGTGCTTTTCACCGCTCGAGAACCTGGAAGGTCCGATACCTTGATGTGGCGACAGTGTGAGGCTCGACTTTTGGAGGGGTCACCTCGTTACTACTGGCTGCCTGCAGTGAGAGAACGCACCTTCTCTTCTTCTCTTCAACTCCAGCTCAAAACCAATTGGGAAGCTGTGACCCCCGGTCTCCACACCAGTGCCGGCCGCCGTCCGGCCGAGCCGGTGCAAGATGCAGCCCCCTCCACCCTCCAGAGATTTCCGTTCGTGAATTTCCTAAACGGCTTACCTGGTAACTAGCGTCCCCGGCGTCAGCGACCGGCATCCGATTCTCCCTGCCTGCCTCCTTCAGCTGTTGCCCACCGCGCCCTCTCCTGCATCCCGAGGAAGAGCCAATGGACCGCATGGGGGTTGATTACCTTTTCTGCAGTCGTCACCTTTTTGTCAGAAAAACGAAAAACGGACCCCGTCTGCCCGTCTTGATAGGTTGCTCCGCCTCGGAGCCTCTCCGTTTCCCACCGCGGCCCAGTCGCACAGTGCCAGATTGCTAGTACTCGGTCAGTCTAACCCAGAACTTGAAGCGCACGAGCCGTCGCTCATGGTCGCCCACATCGGCTTGTTGCGACCCAATCAGCAGCAGGGAGCGACAGGGACCTTGGGCGCCCTGATCATCCCTCACATCCCATCCCCCCATCCCGCCCGGGCGGCCGACAAAAAACCAAACCAAGCCAAACCAACTGCTGACACCCTCACACTGTCGCAGCACGAAAATCAATTAACGCGCGATGGCTGTTCCGCCCGCGCCCCCGCACACGCCCTGGCATGTCATGGGCAATCCAACACTCGGCTGTCCGCGTTCCCCGTTTTATTTGATGGGCGAAAACGAATAAAACGAATCATGGCTCGCGTGCTGTGTATCTCGGTAACCCTGCTGCAACCTTTGTGCTTCTCCGCCATCATCCGCCACTTTAGTTCTGACTACCCCGTCGGATGATCAAAGGCACAGTCCCGAGCGCCGTCGGCTGTCATCATCATCACTCGTTCGCGGTGGAGGCACCCGGAAGCCTCTGCTTAAGTCGCCTGCCAGGCGAGCCTGAACCTGGCTCGGCCTGGCCAAGGCAGCCCGCCCAACGACAGCTCCTGAGACGTCTCACTGCTTGCCATTTCCAGAGGCGCTGGGACGCACATGCAACACCACGGCGCAAACGGCCCCCCCATGGATCCGCCTGTGGACGTCATCACCCAAGATGCGAATGAGCGAGAAACGAGCCCACCCAATAAAGCCCAGCCTCCACCCCCACTCACTCGGCCCTCCGGTATCAATATGGCCAAGTCCGGAGAGGGCAGGATCGGGATCCCACGGGCCACGGCCCACGGCCGCCCCGTCCCCGGGAGAATGTTGAGCCTTTCCCGGCGGCTGACCTGGCGCCGCGTCCAACATCCTTCCATGCCGCCTCACAGCCTCAAGAGTCAAGGCCTGCAGCCCAACTCGGCCGCCCCTGCGCAACATGGCTAAAAAAGTGAGCTGTTGGTCACAAACTCAAACAAGTCGCCTGTGGTCAGCCGCTGGGTCTGTCCCACCTGCGACCGACAGACCATCGCCAACCAGTGCGCCTACCATCTGTCTCGGCGTTTTGGAAGCAATTCATCCAAGAATGCCTCTTGGGCGTGGCGAACCACCATTGCGTTGCCTCGGCAGAAATGCACCCCCCATCTTTTGAGACGCTCAGGCGCCTTGCAGTGACTGTCTCCCGTCTCTCTTGTGCGAGCTCAGCTATTTAGAAGCGACGGACACGCAGCTCTACTGCATGATTGTCAGGCCCCCCGCGTGCAGCAAGGCCAGCTGCCCTCGACCCATTTCATAAACCTGTGCTCGAACGGCTGGTGCGCTAACTATTCCTGTCTTCGGAATGGCTATCAGGCCATTGTGTGTTGATGCGTAGTTATTGCCCTGCCCTCTCCCAGCGGCCGCTGCAGTGTGCTCCCCTCCCACCCAGCATCGTGACTCGGTCATCAGACAGAGTCCTCCCTCCACAACCCTGACCGTACCTCCTTTCGAGTACCCTTGAGAGGGTAAGGGATTAAGTCGACCGCCATAGGAAAGTTGGCTTATAGTTTGAACACGGTGTGGTTTTCCAGTGCCTAAAGGGCTAACTGCACTTGGGTCTGGTCGTTTCTTTAAAGCATATTTCGTTGCAAAGCAAATAGGAAAAGAAGTTAGAAGACACATATGTAACTACGTGCAGGTTCGTGGTACTTTCGGTGAAAGTGCCTTAGTTCATATAACTAGCATTATATTGTTGACCATGTTTCTCACAAAACTGAAGCCAAAATCTCATATGCCGCCTTCTCCCGGCCAGCGGATTCGGGATGTCTCATGGCCAGCTCCCTAGCCTTCTCCCTAATCTCGTCCGCTTTCGGCCCAAACAGGACGTCTTCCAGGCAAGCGGCCAGCTCGTCTCGTCTCCAACGCGGCTTAGCCTCTTTATTTGCCCAGCGGCCAATCTCCAGCATCTCAACCCGGTTCGCAAAGTCGTAACAATCCGACCACGGCGGAAGCAGGACCTGCGGGACGCCAGCACTAATTACAACTCAGTTAGTGCAATCCCTGAAATCTTAAAACACACAAGTTAAACTCACCACAACGCTTCATAGAACGAATTCGCCCCCCCATGGTTCACAGAGCACACCACGCCCCCCGACTCCAACACCGCCTTGGGCTCCGCGTCCACCCAGTCCGTCACTTTCACCCTCCCGTCCTCAATCTCCGGCCTCAGAACATCACACACCCCCCTCCACACCCCCTCAAACCTATCCCTCTCCACCTTTTCTCCGGCCCTCGTCTTCCGCCCCAGCTTCCACAAGACCTGCAACCTCCCATATCCAACCGCCTCCGCCCGGTCCAGCGTATCCCGAAACGCACCCGCCATCGCCCTCGCCTCGGCCACGTCCGCTTTGAGATGATGGGTGCCCAGGTTGACGTACAGCGATCCTCCCGCCGCGCGCAACTGGAAGCCACTCCCGCAAGGGTCCTCCTTCCACCACCAACTTCCCCCCGACAGCGCGCACGATGGGTCCGCACGGGATCAGGTGCGGCGGGATCACGGAGAGAGGGGGTAGTCGAGGACGGGGGCGATGGGCGCACAGGACGCGCAGGCCGGCCGGGGGCGGGGCGCGGAGCACGCCCATCTCGTTGGCGGTCATCATGAGGCACAGGTCACGGTCCGGGTCACGGTCACCGCCGACGTGCGCGCGGAGGTGGGCCGTGGTGGCGCGGATGCGGGGGTTGGTGAGGAGGGCTTAGCCGGCGACGAGGTTGAGGAGGATGTTTAGGGGGACGAGGGACCGGGGGAGGGGGAGGGGAGGGCGGAGCAGACTCTGGGTTTTTTTTTGTTAAATGTCTTTCTTACCTTACGGACACATCCAGGAAGGTGGGGGGACAAACAGGGGATATTTCCACAGCATAGCTGACCTGGGCTGCATCGGGAGGGCAAAGTCCTTGAGCGTGTTGGGCGCCAGGACGAGCCAGTTTGTCTTGAGGTGGTGGCAGAGCGTCAGGCCCGGGGTGAAGATGGGGTTGATGGCGGTCACGTCGGGCCGGACGTCAGAGAGGATGCACTCGGCCTGGCGGTAGAGCGAGAGGAACTCGTCGGGCCGCCAGGGGAGCATGACGGCCGGGATGAGCAGGATGTTCTTGGCCGAGTTGATGGGGCCGGGGGTTAGGTCGTTGGCGGCGGCCACGCCGACTTCGGGGCGGAATGTGGCTGGGCCCCAGCTGATGCCATCGAGGGGGTGGAATGTGATGGGCTTTGCGTGTTTATGGGGGGAGGTTTTCAGGGCGAAGGCGGATGTCGAGTTGACTGCCTCCTTGAGGGCGTGGAAGGAGGCGATTTGGATCTCGACTTGGGGAGCGCTGTGAAGGAGGGCGTGGGCGGTCGCCAGCACCACGTTGGCCTGGCCAAAGTCGCTGTTGGTGAAGAAGAGAATTCTCTTGGGCCGTGCCATGATGTTCTGTCGTTATTCCACGTAAGTTCAAATGTTGTTAGCGTACGCAGCATCTTGGCAGTTGAAGCGAGTTTGGTTTTATATACTCCCGAGTCCGCCATCACCTCCTCATTATTCGTTTGTTTCATGGCATCCCAGGGGCTCGGGACAACCGACTCACGTCAGCGCCAGTAACGGGCAGGATCGACAAACTTATAATGCGTACCTTATTCAACGCAACGTTTGTAAAGCGCTCGCTTCATCACTAATGATGGTGATATGTTCAGCGGCTGGAGCTTCGTTTGTTCATACGAACGAGCGTTCGTTTTGGGTTAGTACAACAGATTAACGACGTCGCCTGTACTACCTCTTATGGCATAGATCGACGTAATACCACGATGTTTTGCTTAAATGTCTTCCAACCCTCATGAATCCGACGCAGGCATTTTTCCTCTGGCCTTTTCTGTGGGTTTTCTGTGTCGGGCTCCTTTCTGTGTCAGGCTTGTTTTCTCCAACGGTGAAACAACGGTTGCTTGTGGTTGCTCTTCTCAATAACCCCCGGCGGCTCGGGTGCCTGTTGTGTACCGGCGTTCGCACTACTACAGGATGCGGCTTCATCCTCCACTTCGACGTTGCTTTCACCCAGCGGCTCAAACGTCTTCCAGCTCATCGCTGCCCATATTTGGCGATCCGAACTCTATTCCAGCGTTGGTTATCCTTCGATTCTCATCTCCTGCCAGACTTGTCACCTTTGTAAACCATTCGCGTATCCACTCGTCCGGTCACACGCGCCGACTTTCGACGCCCAGGGCGCGCTGGTTCACGCGTCCCCGCAGCTTTACTGCTTCCCGTTACATCTAGGGAAACAAGTATAGGGTTAAGTCCTTGGGATTGTTTGATATTACCCTATGAAAAGTCTAGAATGGCGTCGTAAAGGGGGTTGTTGTCTAGTTTGTGACAAACTCGGTGTGTTACTCCGCTCTAGCTACCCGCCGACGTAGCTCGTGTATCGAACCACCCACTACCAAATGTACTATATTTCGTCTAGTATAACAACGAGTGTATAAGGGCATACGAGTTGATGACCCTAGTTTAAATTCTTAACTTTGGTATCCAAGTCTGCTTGGCACTGAACCTTATAATATGCCTGTTATTCAAGGCGGGCAATACAGTGTTGGAAACCTGAAGTACTACCGCTGGACATTTCTTTCTTCCGCATCACTTTAGAATGCTGCTTATCTAAAACACGGTTAGAATAGGAAGGGAAAACGTTGGTGCATAGGATATATGCACAGGTATTTGTCAAGGCTGAATAGTAACTTGGTCAGATTAGTGTACGGCACGCATAATTATCAGCAGTCACATTGTTCACCGAGAAAGAACGTCGTCAGTCACTAGCAGCATCAAACTATGATAACACCACGGGTCTGGTGAATCTAAGAATTTCTTGGACAACAAAACCGACACGACGTCCAATGCCGCAGCCTTCCGGAGGCAACATGTGCACCTCCGAGGCTCTGGTAAGCGGCTCTTCGGATATGCCGGGAGCTTGATTGACCACTTTTGGAGCCATCAGATACGTGTATGACCTTTTAACACATCAGCTACATGGTTTTTCCAAATGTCATTGGCAGATGTCGAACCACTTGCCGCGGCACATCAGGACCAACTACGCCTCCTCACCGCAAATGTCTTCATTGGACCAGGATTTTATCAGATAATTCCCGACAGTTCCCGGGCCTTGGAGCTGGTTGCGCATGAGACCGCCGGCTCGCCGTGCTCATCTCCGCAATTCCGATGGCACTGAACCTCCTGTGGTGGAGTGATGTTTACGACGACCTATGTCGGCTTCCCATCCAAGCCACGATCATCACGAGTTTCTTGGGTACCGGCGTGGGTCACGGGAAACTTTCGAACCACTCGGGGCAAGCTGTGTGCTGGCATGCCAAACTTGGAAATCACCCAACGCCATCTCGCAGGCGAGATCCTGATCGATCTCGGGCCATGCACCGCATAACTCCCACCGGTCGCCTACATGTATGTGGCTTTTTGCTGATCTGACACCGGTCAGGAAAAGCCCCTCAATTTGCTTGCCATCCATAGGCCTTCCCTAGTAGAAGCCCGCCCGTCCCTGAGCCGCACGGAAGAGCTGACGTGATTTTTTGGCCACCCGCAAGCGGTGCATGTTGACTGACGATGGACACGTAGTCGGCTTAACCCCGTCTGACTCTTCCGTCCATGCGGCTATGCGTCCAGCCAAGCCGCGCTGCGTTCGGTTTGCGGATGAACCAACCCCTTGAACGACGGGAAAACGAACGACAACCGCAGACAGATGCGGCGGGGCGCAGAATGGCGGGCGTTTCCGTCCAAACACGGGAGTCGAAAACAATCTGTTGAGGAGGGTCGGCCTATTATACGTGTCCTGACGAGACAGACGGAACCATCCATGTAAATCTTCACCGCTCTGGGTGGGGACGGTGGTTTGTCTGCTCTGAAGCGAGCTTGATGCAGTTTGTTGCGTTTGCATGCTGGAAGCCAGACTGCGACTAGGGCCTCTGAGGTTCATGGCCAAAGACTCAACAACCCACCTACCTGCTTCCTGTTTTAGACTGCTGCAGCTCTGGCGGATATCAACGTTCAAACAGACCCTGCAAACCGGGGCCAACCAGAGGCCCAGCCAATGCTTGAATACTGACTTGCAGGACAAACAGTAACAGCAGGGCCCCTGGAGGGAGTGGAGTGACAACAGCGTGGCCCTGAGCGAACAAGTGGCTGGTTCTGCACGTGCGGTCGCAGCAAGATGGGGCCGAGACTCTTCCGACTAGACGGGGCAGGCAAGGGCCGGCCCGCTGCCAAGTCCGGGCAAGCGAAGAGTTCCGGGGTGGGAGTGTCCTCAGCTTCCGGGCCCTTCGGTTCTCCGCCAGCCCGTGAGTGAGGCTTATCCGGGGGCGTTACAGCCTTGGGCAGCAACTGCGGTAACACAAAGGCAACAAACGACACAAAGACGAACCTGAACCACAACCATGGCTGAGGCTGCCTACGAGTGGTTGTATTTGGCAGAGTGTCTCTGGCCTGTCTCTGACCTGTCTCTCACCGGAGGGCCCACCGTGTCTCAGCGAGCCCTGGCCCTCGCCCCGCGCTGCGTCTCGGTTGTGTGCTGTTGACGCTGGCGGCTCGGAGCGGCTCTCTCCAGCAGACATGACGGGATAAACATGCGAGTCGTGCATTGGCGGCGGGGTCCCAGGAACGGCTCTCGTTCAAGAACCTGGAGTCGGGAGTCTAGACTAGAGCCTTCTAGGGCTGTCCGTGCTGGGTGAAGATGGGGCTTGTCAGTGTCGTAACAGCAGTTGGGCAGGCACCCTATCGAGGCCCAGCTGAAGAATTGCCTTGCCGTAGCGTCAGGAGGAGAATACCCTAGCAAATCGCGACGGCACAAGCCTTTTCCCGAACGGGCTCTGGGGAGGCACGGCGGTGGAAATCGCGAATTGTGCGAAACCACGTTGGCGTTGTCGTGGCCCAATGATGCCCGAAGGTGGGGCGTTCCTCATTAGCGGCGGCCCTGATTGGCGACATTGATGGCCCCGCTCCTTCCCGCGCTCAAGTCTCAACGCACGGGACCACCTCTGACGTTTATTTCGGGTCAAAGTGGACGACGGAAGGAGCCATCACCATCCAACGTCGTCCGGGCCCGGGCTCAGTGACAGCCACGGCGCTTTCCTTCCACGGCGGCTCCACGAGAGAATTCTGATCGTCAGTGGCAGCCCTTGGTCACAGCCCCTGTCAATCTGTCAGTCTGTCCATCGCCACAGGCGTTTCCTGGATTTGGGCTCTGCGAATGACAGCGCCCAAAGGCACGAGACACACGACCACCAGCCAACCACTTCGCTCGACTCCCGATTATTCGTCGTCAGACGACCTGCCACTGGTGATTTGGCAATGGGTGGCAACCGAGAAGCAATGCCCCTCTCGTTGTCTCGCTGTAGTAGCGCCTCTCTCGCCTGCCTGGTTTCTCTTGCCCAGCAAATGCCTCGTTTCCGGTTCCAGGTTCCAGCTTGTTTTTTTTTCGCCGAGGCGCTTTTCCAGCGCATCAGGCCCGTCGGGTCCCCTGCAAACGCGTCCTGTGCCCGACCCGATTCGACATCTCACCGTGTCCATGCCCAATGCCAGCCCTCTAATTATGCCTCATTCAGCATTTCGCGAGGCTGGCTAGCCACATTCAGGGTGAGTCATGTTATTGTAGGCCGGGTCAAATCGGTGAGGTTGCACACGAATGAGACACCCAGTTGCGTGGGCAGAGCCAGTCCCGGGCCTCGCTGCAGGGACCCCCCCCCTCTTGCCCCCCTCTCCCCCTCCCTCCCCACTGGCGCCCCGTCTCGGGCCCTGCCATCAAAACTACCCTCTGCTGCACGCCCTAGCCTGCTTTGTCCTCTTGCTTGCCCTGAATTTGCATCATATGCTCTCGCCCGTCTGTCTCGTGCGCACAACAAACACAGTTCTCGCCCTAAAGATCGAGAATTCCACCCGCAATGCCCGCCCGTGACAGCACGACTCTTAGCCTACACCACTACCACGATCCGATAGCGACCTGAGTGTCCGAACAAAGGCCGAGAGAGCCCTGAACACAGCACACACAACATTTGCAATACAACCAACAAAGCATCAGCAACACAACAATAACATCCCACACAGTCCACGAGATGGAGAGGGAACGACAATATCTCCGCCCGAGGGCCGGGGGAACCGTGACCCCCGGCGCTGACGGACGACCCACCGCCGGACGCCCCGCCGAATGGCCCGAGTGGCAGCCGGAGCGGCAACAGGACCGAGACCGAGAGGGCCAGCGCGAGCAGCCCGTCAAGTCGATTCTGAGAAAGACAGTCCGCCCTACAACACGCCCACGCCGCAACTCGGACACGTCCGTCACGTCATCCAACTTGCCCGCCGTAGGGGTAGGGAGCGATTCGGAGCTGGGATCCCCTGCGCCCCTCCATGCTCCCTCCGCCTCAACCAGTTCACTGCCCAGGAAGGTCCTCAAGGCAAAGTTCCCCGGGATCCCTGCCGAACGGCAAGCCGTCGTCAGCTTAAGGCCATCCCGCTCATCCTCGGCTAACATGCCGTCCGTCTACCACGTGCCTCCAGTCCGCACAGTCCTGGGCCCCCAGTACGTGCCAGAAAATAGACGCCTAGAACGCCATGACGGTCGGGAATCCCACGACCGCCACGACAGGCGCTACCGCGACATGGACCCCGAGACCGAGTCCGTCTCGGAGTCGTCAGACCTGTCTTCCACCACCGAAGCAACGACCATCATCTCCGTGCCCTCGGACGCCGGGCCCTCATCAGAGTCCGGGCCCTCGGACTCCGGCGCCAGCGATGTGACACCCACCGAAATCGTCACCAAGTCGGCACCCTCCGTTCGCTTCACACCCAGCGTTATCGGCACTGAAAGCACCGTCAGTGTCGCCCCTCCCCCCCGCAGACTCAAGCCACGGTTGGCCATCCGGCCAAGGCCGGCCTCTGACGCGGACCGGACCGTTGTCAAGAGCGGGAACCGGACAGTCCAGCTCAAGATGCTTCCGCTCACTGCCGATACAGCCGAGTCCAGGTACACCCGCGAGCTTGAACGCTACCAAGAGGAGATGGAGCGCAGCCTCAAGCACAAGATCGAGCAGCTCGAGGCCGAGAGAGAGGCGCTGCGCGAGACCGAGGCCAAGCTGAAGCGGGAGCTCGACGACAACTCCTCACGTTTCGCTGCTGTCGACAAGGAGAAGGCTGCGCTCGAGAAGGAACGCGACGTCGAGCGTAGCGGCAAGGAGCAAGCCCTCGGCAAACTGCAGGAGCAAAAGGCCATCTTTGACGAGTTCCGTAGCAACTTCGATCTCCAAACGGGCATGCTTGACGAGGTTGAGAAGGACCGGGATGCCGAGCGCGGAACCAAGGTGGATCTTCAAGTCAAGCTCGAGGCCACCAGGCAAGTCTTTGACGAGTATAGATCTACCATGGACCTACAGAGGGTCATGCTTGAGGAAGTGGAGACGGAACGCGATGAGATCAAGGAGTCCAAGGACAAGGTTGGGGCGCAGCTTGCCGAACTGGAGAAAAACTTCAAGAAGCTCCAAGAGGATCGCAAACAGCACGAGGATCTCCTGGCACACCAGATCGCCGCCCTCGAGACCAGTAGGGACGCCTTCCAGGAGCAGCGCGACAACAAGGACAAGGAGATCGCCGACATGGTTGCGAACCGCAAGAAGCTACAGACAGAGCTAGAAGTCCACGTTACTCGTGTGTCCGTCCTTAGTGATGACGTAAAGGCGGCCGTGGAGGAGCAACAGAAGATCAAGGACACCGCCGAGGAGGAGAAGGCGGTTCTCCGGAAGGAGCTGGAGGAGGAACACCAGGCCGCGAAGACCCGGGTTGTCGAGCTGACCGAGGAAAAGGCGGAACTCGACAAGGCCAAGGCAGCTGTCGAGTTAGAGAAGAGTGAGGTCGAGGCCAAACTCGAGACGGCCGAGGGAGAGATTGCCAAGCTCAACTCTCAGGTCGGGGATCTCACAGCCTCTACCTCAGACCTTACTGCTAGGGTCGCCATTTTGGAGGAGGAGCTTACAGCATCCAAGGCCGAGGCAGCTGGTCTCAAGGTTCAGGTCGAGGGCCTCGAGTCTGACAAGGCCGGCCTGCAGAAGCAAATCGAAGACATGACGGCCGAGAAGACCGAGACGCAGGCACAAATGCACACCCTCAAGGTCGACCTCGCCGGTGCAAAGGCTGCCAACGTGTCGCTCGCAAGCCAGAAGCTCGACCTGGCCGGTGACATGGTTGGAGTCAGGGAGACCCTTGACGCCGCGAAAGCCGTCATCGACAAGCTCACGGCCGAAAAGGCTGCAGCCCAGGCTGAAGCAGCCAAGGTTGCCGGTCTCGAGAGCGCCAAGTCCGAGCTCGATGGCAAAGTCGCCGTCCTCGAGAGCACCAAGGTGGAGCTTTCGGACAAGGTTGCTGCTCTTGAGAGCGCCAAGGCTGAGCTCGCCAGCAAGGTCCCAGAGTTGGAGGGCAAGGTCTCGGAGCTCCAGGGCAAGAACGCCGAGCTCCAGAGCGAAGCAGACAAGGTCCCCGGCCTGTCCGGTGACAAGGTCGTCGCCGAGAGCAGAATCGCCTCCCTCGAGCGAGAAACCGGCTCTCTCGAGGACCAAACCGCCTCCCTCGAAGCTAAACTCGCCCAAGCCCAAGCCGAGGCCAGCAAACTGGCTCCCCTCGAGGCCGCCAAATCCTCCCTCGAGGGCAGGGTATCCTCGCTCGTAGCCAAAGTCACCCAACTCGAAGCCGACCTCTCCAAGAACCCCGACGTCACCGCTGCCGCCCTCCGCGCCGAACTCGAAGCCAAAGGCCGGGAAATCACGCGCCGTATCGACGAGGTCAACACGCTCACCGCGGGCAACACCACCCTCTCGGCCCAACTGGGCGCTGCCCAGCAACAACTGAACACGGCCCAGCAGTCTCTCGACAGCGTGACCAAGTCCTACAATACGGCCACAAACCAGGTCACCGAACTCCAACAACGCGTCGGACAGCTCGCGTCAGCCTCCCGAAGGGCCAGCCGGTCCCGGACCTCGTCTCCCCAGAAGAAGGATCGCGACAACAGCAGCGGTGGGAGCAAAAAGGACAAGCATCTCATGGTCGTGCGGAACCCCGGCGACAGGAACGGCGCCTTGTCAGTCATGCTCCAGATCGCTGCTGCCATTTGATTCCCTCCCCTCCCTTTCCACAACCCCGAGGCCCGGCCCCCTTAGTTGATGCGCAAACAAAAAAAAAAACAACGACGACTAACGGGGCCTTTGTGGAAACCAAAACAGGCAACTCCTCAGGCGGTGCGAACTCAGAAGATCACGGCCCAGCAGCGCCGACACGACTCCGAATTCCACTCCGAATTCGACCCCCAGGTCGACCCCCCGGACTTCGATCGACTCCATTGTGTCTTTGTTTGCCTCGCGGTACGGATCGGAATCCAGTCGTCGGTGATACAAATCTATCATCATCCCCCCCCCCCCCCCCCCCCAAGGAGCGACAAAACCGGCGACAAGAGGAGCGGGCTCATAAAAGGAGGGAGGTTTTTGTGCTTCTGTTGGCTCATTGTTGCTTTTATTTCTTTTGTTTTTGCATTGCTTTTCTGCGTTGCTGTTTATCTACTTGTCTGTCTGTCTGTCTGGCTCAACCCTTCCTAGCACCGAAGCATTTCCCCTTCTCAATCTCTCACCATCGTCTCAACGACCACCATCATTTGCGATTTCCTTTGTTTCAATTTTGGGTGGCTCTGTCTACACAAAAGCTTTCTCTTGTTTGTTTGTCTGTCTTGCCATTGTCTGTCTGGAATACATTCTGCTTTCTTTTTCTTTTTGCACGTCATGGGACTGGGTGGGTTGGGTTGGGATTTATGATTGATGACTCGGATTTGGAATACCCTCATGTACACGCAACACATCATGTAACCACTTTGTGTTCTTTGCATTTACTTTTCTTTTCTTTTCCTTTTAGACTTTGTTTTGGGCGCACAGCCTCATGTCGTGATAGGTGATGGCAACATTGACGTGTCATGACACGGAGCGAAGGAAGTGTGCGATGGAGATAGACTGATGTACGCAAGGAGGGGACTGGAATTCAGGGCATTGGCCATATGTGCGGGTGTAGATAACATGTAATGGGGGTGGATTATGTCGATGGGAGTAATAGGGTGTCGGTTGGGCAATAATATGTACAGTGTTTTGTTGGTGTTTACCTTGAATCCTCTTGCACAATTCGTGACATTTGCCGTCCTTCCCTTCGAGGATGTCTTGTTCA
Source organism: Chaetomidium leptoderma (assembly GCA_033296705.1). Taxonomy (NCBI): domain Eukaryota; kingdom Fungi; phylum Ascomycota; class Sordariomycetes; order Sordariales; family Chaetomiaceae; genus Chaetomidium; species Chaetomidium leptoderma. Next base: position 56,070 of record MU856912.1, on the reverse strand, counting down.
AGGTTGTTGTTTGGCGAGGGCCTCGGCCCTTCAAGTGGTCGCATTCTCCACTGCAACGTACCGGCCATCTTCCTAATGGCCAACTAGCATGACGAATAGACGGAAAGACTGGCGAGACCGCCGTTCTGGGTCTTCCAATCAACAGCTGGACGAATATTCATTGGCTACGGGAGAACTTGGATGTAAAATCGTGAACAAGCGGATACTCAGCGCTTTTCCACCTGAGTTGAGCTGGATATCCCACGTATGCTACCCCCTACCCGAACATGGATATCCTGGGTGTGTTGAGAAAAATGAGAAAAAGAAAGAACGTGCCGGATGGTACATGGGTCGTGGCGTTGTGGAAATGGCGCCTGCCCCCCCCC
>MU856912.1:0-55695 GCA_033296705.1 Chaetomidium leptoderma | reverse complement strand
CGAGACGGAAGAATGACTCGTCAGATCCTGCAGCTTTTCACGGAGGTGGCGCCGCAACGGACACCCTCAATTCGGTTGCAGTGAATTTGGTTACATATGTAGGTTGATACATTGGGTAATGGAGGTGGGCACGTCGTGGCACCGAGCCTGCCACGTCCCTTGGCCTGGCCTGGACCCGAAGTTAAAGGCGGTGTAGCTGTACGTACGCTGGCTATGCAGCGGTGCAGGTATGTACATGGGTATGTCGAGTCCCGGATGGAACAGTTGCAGTCTGTGCTGTTTTTGGGGAGAACACTTTGTCGTTCTTGCTGGGGACGTTGGGTGGAAGATGTCGACGAGTGCTGGCTTTGTAGTTATTTGGATAATCTCCAACACGCCGCGGGGTGGCATTATGATTCGAGGTATCAGCTCCTTGGGGATCTGGGAATGATATCGACCAAAGTCGACTAGCAATGGGCTCGGTAGACGCGTGGCAGTGTGTTGTGGTCAACAGGGGACAGTGCCAGCTTGAAAGATGGTTCAGATGAAGACGTCGGCCCGTTCGTCGACCATGCGGCAGTAACTGGGCAAAGTATTTCACCACTACTATTTGTAGAACACTTATGGCACTGGGATCAAGCTGTGAACTTGATGGGGATATCCACGTTGGCTGAAGCCGGGCCGTCGTCCTTTGCTCTGGCCTTCCCCAAAGGCAACTGGTTCCCATCTTCATCTGATTGATCTAATAGATAGGTGGTTGTATCCAACGCCCTTTGTAAAGTAGCCATAGGAGACGGGGAGAGGGTGATATTAGAACTCGTGTCTAATTGCAATTGTGGCTGCCACCTATCGACTGAGGTTTGGTGAGGAAGTTGAGGTCGAAGCGATGGGCCTACAGCCAGGAGATGACAACCTGACGTTGAGTAATCGGGGCTGAACGCACTGTTCCTGTTAAGCCAAAAGAAAAGAATGATGTCCCCTGATTTATAACCTGCATTCCCTGTTCTAGGCGCCACGCGTGGACCAACAACTGATCGTTCTTGGTTCGTGGGAGGCTGCCAGCTGCACCTCCGTTCAACTGACAGTCTGACACATCCAACAGGTTGGTTCTCCCGGAATGAACCGAGGAACCGTGCCACATCACCTCGAGACGGCCTGCGAAATTGTGTTTAGTTGGTAAATTGATGACCCAATTCAAGGATTATTGCTGGTAAGGTCATTGGTGATCTGACAGCCGCTACAGCTCCCAGTGGTATGGCTTGTTCGGCATCTGGGTCCTTGCAGCACAAAAGGACTGCGGAAGTATCTAGGACATGTCGTGTTGAAGTTTCGCTCTTGAAGTGGGGATAGTTTAGGGAGTGCAATGATATTATTGCCGCTACAGCGCTGTCATGTTTGGTAGACTGAACCTAGAGGTAGCTCAAAGAAATTCGGACCCTCGCTCAGTCATAAAAGCCCCAACGCCTTTTACCCGTATGGTATCATCCCACCGCCAAAGCCAGCACTCCAAACCATTGACCCCATATCTTCCCAGTGTCCTCCCCGAGTCACTTGCCATCCGAGACGTTGTGCTCACTTCTGCTCCCAGAAAAGATGAACGTCCTTGCCATCCAGCCACTTCTCCATTTCGCCATACATGCGCTCGAATAGCTCACCGCCGGCGGTGGGCAGGTCGAGATCGATCTGATAGCCAAGACGGGCCTGAGCAGCGCCGAGGTACTTGTAGCCGGTGGGAATCTTTTCCAGCTCCTCCTTGGCAAACTTGGGGGCCGTGGTGCCGTCGACGGGGACAACCTTGTCCTTCTCGTAGAACAGCTTGACGTACTTGGCCTTCCACTGCAGGGTGGCAGCGTCCTTCTCACAGAAGAAGATGAACCGACAGTCGCAGTCAACGTCAAACTCAGCCGTCTCGGTCTCCGGGGAAGCGCCGTTGGTGCCGGTGGAGGGGTCGAACTTGAAGCGGTGCGTGATGGTGGCCTTCATCTTGCCAATGGCGCGGTTGTTGCAGCGGTTCAGCTCGACCAGAGTGCCGCACTCGCGGTGCATGATGAAGACGCCCTTCTCCTTGCCCGCCTTCGAGATGGCAATGAACTCGTCGACAGGACGAGGGCCGCTCCAGGCTAGTGGAAGAGCGTACGAGTCAGCGGGTGTGTGCTCAGAGTGGAAAGAAATGAAGGAGTGGATAATATTTACTGGTCCAGACGGTGGCATCCTCAGCAAAAAGGTCGCGGTAGTTCTTCCACTCAGACGAGTCGCGGTAGACGGGCCAGCCCTTGCAGAGCTCAGAAACGGCAAGGCGGTCGAGGAGCTCGTCGTTGGTGCCATTGATGTGCGAGTAGCACTTGCTGTGCGGGTCGATAGGCGAAGTCATGGTGAACTCGGAACTGAGGCTGCCAGAGGGTCTTTGGGGGGGATTATTTGGGCCGCCACTTGCGTGTTGCGAAGTGGAAGAGTGGTTGTAGGTGGGTAAGAGTTCAAATTATCGCGGGAGACGGGGCAGAATCAAAGAAGGGCTACCTCCGCTTTAAGTGCCCGCAGGTAAAATTTTCACACGCCGGCACCTTGACCGTTCTTGCCCGGCCCGGCTACCTTTGGTGCTTATCACCACTCCTTGTTCGTCATAGTAGGTAAGATGGCATGTCTGCCCGAGGCTGCTCGGCTGCTAGCGTGGTGTTTAGGCCCAAGATTCATGCAGCCGACCCTTTCCGCGGTGAGTAAAGTTGCCATAAAAGAACGAGAAACGGCCAGAAGACGAATCTGAAAGCCAATAACCGGGAACAGTGCTGGGATCAGGGTTCGGTATGACCGCCTTGACAAACCAGCAAGCCAGGAGATCGGACTTTGACAGGTAGCACATAGCATGTAAGTAGCAGGGGCAAACTCGGTAGCAGGAAGTCGTTTTCTGTCCCAGAGCACGATCAGAGGCAAGGGATGCAGCCGTTCCTACCATTCTACTCCTCGCGGTGCGGGTAGATTCGGGATTGCCGGCATATGTTTGCTTCATCTAGTTTAACACGGCTTTCTGTCAGAAATTGGCACAGAAATGGCGATTTCCGCACCTGAGGTGTGACAAGTCGTCGTCTGGCATGCTCGCCGGTCCTCGGCAGTCAGCCGAGCTGCGGTGAGCAGAGCCGCCATGCCATTGGGCTGCAGTGGACGCTGACAGCTGCATGGCGCCAGCGCCCTGCAGGTACGCCCCCGGTTCAAGGTGTACGAAACAAGGCATTGTGCGAGTTGGGAGCTGAGCGGTTGTGCGGTCAAGCGTCATCTTTCTACGCCGACTCTTGTTCGCTTGACTTGGCGCTTAGCAGCACCCTGCTGCCACGTTGCTAATCACCGACCTTGTCCAGGGTCCTCGACTCCTCGGGCTCTCACCGCTAGTGCAAGTGTGGGAGGAGGGCACCCCTGATGTTTCGAGAGAAACATGCCAACATCAAAACTGAACGCATTCCTTGCAGTTAGTTCAGTACACAGTAACGATTTCATTTGGAAGATAATGAGGCGTAAAAGGATACTAATACCTGTCTTGTCACCTTGTGTTTGGTGGCGTGCAGGTGCATGTCCACACAGCCTCAAGCCCGGAAAAGTTGGACTGATTTGGTAGCAGGGAGAGGGTTCCTTCCATAATGGCGGTCAAAAAACTCACGACCTCTGACCCTGGATCCAGTCTTTTTGAGAGTTCTCGAATCCTGCTTTGCTTTTTCGAGGGCGGTGGCATGTTGTCTGCAATCAGGGGTAGATCTGAGGGTTAGGGTTTGGGTCCGAGGTCCCGCCATTTGCAGCCCACCGAGGCGTGAGCAGTGTGCCCCGCCTCAGCCCGCCTGCATCCCCGAACCCTGAATCTCCCACCGTGATCGCGTCCATCAAATCGCAGGCCGATTGCACCCATTCCAGCCCGACCTTTCGCCACACCACCTCAAGCCGCCAAAGTACCTTAACAGCACCCCCGAGTCCTGCCCACCGGTACATACGACCGAGAGGATTTCCCCATTCCCCGCCGCGCCCCATGTCGTCCGACGGCGTCAACCACATCGCGTCGCACAGCGACTTCGACTCCCTCCTGTCAACCACGCGATATGTGATCGTCGACTTCCACGCCGACTGGTGCGGGCCCTGCAAGATGATTGCGCCACACTTTCTCAAGATGGCGTCGACCTACTCGATCCCCGGGTTCCTCGCCTTCGCAAAGGTGGACGTCGACAAAGTCGGGTCCGTCGCCCAAAAGTACGGCGTCGCCGCCATGCCCACCTTCATGTTCTTCAAGGACGCGAAGCAAGTCGCCGTCAACGGCAACGTCACGATACAGGGCGCGAACTTGCCGACCCTGACACAGGCGGCCGAGAAGATGGGCAAATTGGCAAAGGCGAAGGCTGATGCTGCTGCTGCTGCTGGGAGCGCGTAGAGCTTGGAAGAGATGGCAAAGTTAGGGCGGGGCAGCTGGCTGGATATCGTGAACTTTGGCGGCAAAGCAGTCGGTCCCCCAGCGCACACACGAATATACCCTCGGCGTTTGTCTGGGGCCTGCGTCTGGCGAGTCGGCAATAGACACCTCGATCGGCTTCCCGGGTGCCCATCCGCTCTGCTACCTATGTGTTATCGTTGTCGGCCAGGAGGTGTGCCCTTGGTCGGCGGTTGAAAGCCCACGAGGGTCCTTGATCGCTCGAGCTGCCGACGCCAACGGGAAGATGCTAGGGCTGTTGTAGATGCAGTCCTCATTGGAGCGCATCACCGCGAGTGGAGGGTAGCATTTGTCGAGTTCCCGTGAGGCCACCGCCGCCAGCGTCTGGCTCGCTTCCCCGGATTCTTTCCTTCGTGGGAACTGCCAAGCGGAAGCTGCCCGCTCCGGTTACCCGGTTTAGCCGTTGTCCTTGCCGGGATACCGTTACAGCGAGCGCCTGGATTGTTGCCCACTCGCGTTTGCCAAGCGCCGGAGTGCCATGTTGCAACGCTTAGGCATGTCTTAGCACGAGAGGTTCCTATTGCCCAGAGCCATATTTGCCGAAAACACTTCCAGTCGTTTTCAGCATTACCGTGGTTTCGCTGCGCTACGCATCGGCAATTGCGGAGTGGCTGATTCTGCCCACCGTGATTGATGGATGAACAGGGACTTGGTATTGTTACAGTTCATTATCCATCCGCAAGCGAGCCTCCGAAATCTTAGCTAGCGGAGCACGGGAACGAGGTCCGTCCCAAGTCTGGCAGGTAACCCCGGAACCAAACTCCAACCTCGGCATCGCCGCCGTGGAGAGAGGACGTCTATATACATCTAGACCGACCCGGCCCCAGGTGTCTCGACGATGCTGCTCCCCAGTCACCAAGTTCTTCCCCCCACCTGACCTGTCCGCCGCAGACCGACCTTGTGTGAAGCAAAAGACACCGCCGCCATGAGACTCACCAAGACCGACCTCAGCGTTGCGCTGCTCGCGTCAGCACTCCCCGCGGCCCAAGGCGCGTGCAGCCTTCCGTCGAGCTACAAGTGGACTTCAAGCGGCTCCCTCGCAAACCCCAAGTCGGGCTGGGCCAACCTGAAGGACTTCACCTACGCTCCCTACAATGGCAAGCACCTCGTGTATGCCAGCTACTTCGGAGGGGGCAACTATGGCTCCATGAACTTTGGCCTCTTCTCGGACTGGTCGAGCATGGGCTCGGCGAGCCAGAACGCCATGAACTCGGCCACGGTTGCGCCCACGCTCTTCTATTTCGCTCCCAAGAGCACCTGGGTCCTTGCCTACCAGTGGGGCGCCACCCCCTTCTCCTACCGCACTTCGAGCGACCCGACCAACGCCAACGGCTGGTCGGCAGCGCAGCCGCTCTTCTCGGGAAGCATCTCGGGCTCGGATACTGGCCCCATCGACCAGACCCTGATTGGTGACAGCACCAACATGTACCTGTTCTTTGCGGGAGACAACGGCAAGATCTACCGGGCGAGCATGCCGATTGGAAACTTCCCCGGAAACTTTGGCTCGGCATCCACCGTCATCATGAGCGGGGCCAGGAACGACCTCTTCGAGGCCGTCCAGGTCTACACGGTCGCGGGCCAGAGCCGGGCTACGTACCTCATGATCGTCGAGTCGATCGGTTCCCAGGGGCGTTACTTCCGGTCGTACACGGCCACCAGCCTCGGCGGCTCGTGGTCGCCGCAGGCGACCAGCGAGAGCGCGCCCTTCGCCGGCAAGGCCAACAGCGGCGCGTCCTGGACCAGCGACATCAGCCACGGTGACCTGCTCCGCAGCAACGCGGACCAGACCATGACCATCGACCCGTGCAACCTGCAGCTGCTGTACCAGGGCCGGGCCGGCTCCAACAGCGACTACAACTCCCTGCCCTACCGGCCGGGTCTTCTGACGCTGCAGGGCGCCACCGGCGGCAACCCGGGCACGCCGACGACGAGCACACCGCCCACGACCCCGACCAACGGCGGCGGCGGCGGCGGCAACGGTGGCGGTGGCGGTACTGCTCCGCAATATGCGCAGTGCGGAGGCCAGGGATACTCGGGCCCGACCACGTGCGCGAGCCCGTTCAAGTGCACGTTCTCGAATGATTGTGAGTCTATATCTCCACCACTGATTGTTCTTTGTGATCTCTCTCGGTTCAAACTGCTAACAACGTCCCCCCCCCCCTCTAGGGTACTCCCAATGTCTTTAACGGGTATCAACGGAGATGAGGTCTACTTACTACAAGAGCAAGAAGGAAAGGCCCGCCAACGGCTTGTGGAAGTAATGTCACTGCCGTGGAAGCGGACGGGAGAGCTTGGTTTACTACCTTCACTGTACATAGTGATACACCACCGTACATATTATCTGGAACTTGTTGTGACGCCCTTAAGGTTTGGCCATGCAAAGTCTGGTGCACCTCCCCTTGTACGGTCTTGGAATATCCGTGGAAAGATTCGTGGACCACACGCCGCCGTTTCGGAGGTGATCTCGAAGGTCATTTCGGTGGCGTGCTTCACAAAGACGGTCCAACCAGCGGACACAAGAGGACTCGTTATAGAGTTGAGGATGATGATTTAGAGTTCCACTTTTAGAGTTCAGTCGGGATGATGGATGATTTGGGATTGGGAAGGGGTGGTGGGGGAGGGGGAGAGGGGGGGGGCGTTACCTAGGTAAACTTCGAAGTTGATGGGTGAGCAGGCAATGCAGCTGACCTCTCCCGATTTGCTTTTCAGCATTTGGCGAGCGTGAAATGAGACACTATGCCCCGGAGCAAAGTCGATCGAGATCAAGAAATCAAGATCAGCACCGGGGGACTCCCAACGCCATCGTTCCGCATGTTCGAGTTGAAGCAGTGACAACAAACCAAGAGACTCAGCTTCAGAGTCTCTTTTCTGAACCATGTTGTGCGGTGGAGGCGGGGCGAATACCTCGAGTGGTATTACCTCGAACAACATGAATTCAAGGCATGTTTTCACCGGATTATCATCTTTTGCCATCAATGTCGGATACTCCCAACAGCTTGCGAGGTGGAGCTGGCGCCAATGTGTGAGTTCCTGGTTTGTGACCGGTCTAAAGTTCAGGGGATGCTGTTGATCTGAGTTTAGCTGAGGCACCAAAGAATGCAGGTGATCCAGCCAGTGGTGTACGGCGTAGCTCCGCAAGCCTCGCAGCCGAAACCAATCATTCTCTGTGATGCCGGAGGTTATGGAACCCTGTTTCCTGGTATTTTGAGATTGGTCGAAGGTCCGTAGCAAAAGCAGACATGACTGAGCCAGCTTTTGCTGAGCTTGGAAGAGACATGTTGGCCGAGGTTCCTGGTTGGAAATAGTCTGAACGAAAGTCGCTACCGTTCCGTGCGAGACAAAAACATGGCCGGTACGACAATCGGCAAGACCACCAGTATAAAAATCGATCTTCCGAGACATTGAGCCCTCCACATCCTTTTCTCTGAAGCTAGCGGCACCTGCTAGGATGAAAGAAAACTCTCGAAGAGAGAAGCTTCTTTTGCCAAAGACAACTAGCCCCAGAATCATGAGGCCTTCACCCTTGTATGGCTGTGTTGTTCGCTTTTGAAGAATTTCATGATACAAGTCATTGACCTCTTTGGGGAGATGATCAAGACGCCCGACCAAGGTAGGATAATCGACGCCCCGGATACAGCTGCGCACAATATCCCTACTAGCGAGATTGAGCCACATAAACAGGCCATCTGCTCGTCTCGACAGTTGTGAGACCAGCTCAGCCTGCTCCACAGGACGCAAGATGTTGGAGAGCCGCCGCATTTCGTGCCTTGCAAGACAAGTAATATCGTCGCGTGTATACCTCTCCAGTTCCAATACAACAATATGGACGTCGAAGGAGGAGCTGATAGTACAAGCGAGCTCTTGGTCTAGCCTACTGGTGACGCATATTCGGACTTGTCGAGAGGCAGATCTCGCCATCATATTACAAACGTCGGCAATATCCAGCAGGTCGCCAGAGTACTCGTCTAGGCCATCCAGGAAGAACCAAAGAGGACAGAACCGTTGTTCCGATAATATTTAGGCGAGTAGATCGCGGAGGTCACTTGGCAACCATTCCGATGCAGGCCGCTGACGTTTCATTTCCAGGAACTTGGGCAGAACGAAGTAGAAAAACTGTTTGTCCTGGCGTAATAGCTTCCAAAGAAAGGTCCTCGCAATTCCTCTAGGCTCTATTCAAGTGGATGTTAGCTTTTGCCATCAATGAAATACGAAATGATAATCGGCCGTTTCATCGAATCCGTATATATGAGTCGGTCTGTTGAGAGAGTAGTGCGCTCAATGTACTTCATCAATGTCGACTTTCCGGAAGACGCTCGACCCTGGATCCAGTAAATCCCATGGCCTTTGTCCAGCCACTTAGAAAAGGTGGACTCGGGTGACTGCCAAATCCAAGAAAATGTGCCTGATAAAGGATCCTTGATAGCTTCCTCGCGGGATTACAGCCCTGTAAAGTACAGAGACCGAAGACACTCTACTCTCGGAGCTTGCCATAAGTACTCTATCCTATTACGAGACGCGCACCATGGGACGGATTATTTCATACCTTCCTGAAGAACCGTAGTCGCCGTAGCCATTTCCCGAGCACCTTTCGTCCATCTCAAGATTTCCCCTAGCACGTCTTTGTGGCCCTGGTCTTCAGCGTTCTAGAACCTGCCCATATCCTGAAATTGTCAGCCAAGTTCATATTCTCATTCAGTCAAGACAAGCCAAAACATACCGTGTGTGTCGAGTGAAGACCGTAGGCTGGGTAGCCATGAAGCGATGCAGACTTTGTGTCAACCATCTGGGTCGTGCGTTAGTCTGAAGGTAAGTCCCACTGCACGTCGATATCGCTTGCCACGTACCATGCCTAGGACCGGAAGCGCCAGCTCTTCTTGAAGCGCATCAGGCATTGTGCCAAACCCGAACCTTGCTTTTTGAGAAGGCGCTAGCAGCATTATGAAGGAGTCTATAAACCTGGAATATACCTCCGAAGAGACTACCTACCTAGTATGTACAGAATATTACCTACCTACCTACATAACCTAGGGAGTCAAAGTAGCATACGTCAGCCCGTGCAGTGATGTCATGCTCGACGGCTACAACTCCCCACCTCTCCACATCTATCCAATGTCGATCCTCTCCGAGAAGGCGGATTTGTCCGACGACACAATACCCCCATTTCATAACAAATCCATTATCATAATCGGTCGATAATAAGGCCCTAAAAGACTTGACATCCAGACGGTCGTTTTGTCGATCAACACCCATTTTTTGACCATTTCAAGAACTCGCGGGAACCCAACCCACCCCCCCGAAGATGGCCGAACACTCCCCAAAACGAAATGAGATGGAGCCTCGGCGAGCAAGCGACTCGGTCACTACCGACACCGGGACTCAGACAGAGGAGGGGCCAGCACCAGCGCAGCAGAGCACTACTAATAGTAGTCTCACAAGGACCCGGAGCCTCGGCCGCGATAGGCAGCTTGCCCAACGGCCGCCTTCTGGGGATGCTCAGGTCGGCCGACGCCCGGGCGAGGTCGTGGCGCCTCGGCATCACAATGACCGTGGAGGTGCCCCTGCTCTCAGGTTGGACATGGACCTCGATGTCGACATTAATCTCCAGGCCAAGATAAAGGGGGAGATTGAGTTGTCTATTCTGTAAGTGCTGGGTTGGGTACCAAGGAAGGAGAGGCCTGGGTTGTTGAGAGTTTGGCATGAGCTAACTTGTGCAGGGATTCGGAGCAAGCTGCCCAACAACGACGCGAAAGGCAGCAGTAGTCGGTTTGGAGTCGCCTGTGATGGTGGTGGACTGGTGGTGGTGGTGTCAATCAGCTGGTCACGCGACGCACCTGACTGCTGCGACAACCGTCACACCTCACACCCACGGGTCGCGCGCGCATCGTGGGAGTCAACCATGCCACGCGACAAGAGGAACGAGGAATGAATAAAAACATGACTGCAATCCAGCGCGCCGGTCTTCGCCGGGAGACCTCGATTCCTACTACAGTACTCCCAACTCACACATCGCATCGTTTCTTGCGATCACAACACAACACAAAGCAATTCCCATCACGATTTTGAATCCAAAGGACCCGGGAAACAGCGTAACCCAACCTCAGCCACGGCATCCAAAGGCCTAACCAAGATGCCTTCCTCGCGTCGGCCCGCCACGGGCTCGCCAACCCCACGGTCCTCCGGCGGCAACAAAAGCTCCGAGTCAAAAGTGCCGCCCGAAATCCTGCACCAACTCGGCCGTGCAGTTCTCTCGTACTCGCTCAAAAAGATGAGCGAGCAAAAGACACAACCATCCGACCACCGATCCAAGAGCTCCCACCGGAAATCAAGCCGCAGCAAGACCAGAGAACCCTCTGCCACAAGCAAACGCGGCACCAGCCGCGACACGCCCCGCAGCGACAGCGGCGACATGCACTCGCTCATCAGCCAGCTCGCAGTCGGCGTCTTTGCCTTTGGCATCCGGCACATCATCCGGCGCAGGCGGGAAGCCAAACGACAAGCTGCTGCTGCTGCTGCTGCTGCTTCTTCCGCGCAGGCGACGGCCACATCATCAACAACAACAACAACCCGGGACGGGACCACTGGTCAGCGGAGGCAGCAGCAAGGTACCACCACCGTCGCCGATCCCGAGCTGTCCGCCGCTCTGGAGACGGTCACAAAAGAGCTGCAGGGTGCGTCCGACTCAATCAAGCGGCTGGCCTCCTCCGCGCCGTCGTCGCATCGCAACTGTGCCGTCAGGGATGCGTTGGTGGCGGACGAGAAGCGGTTGAGCGGGTCGCTTGCGAATATGCAGGCCAGTATCCACAACATGAGGAATTTGCATCCGGGGTTGGAGCCCGGGAGGGGGCAGGTTGGGACGGATAGAAGGAGGCAGGAAAGGGCGAGGGCGAGGGCGATGGCGAGGGAACGGGAACGGGCGGCGGGAGAGGAGGGTAGGGAGAGGACGAGAGCTGCTGCTGGAGGGCGGGCGGAGCAGGTTAGGGAGAGGGATATTATGGGGCCGGAACGTACAGAGGAGGAGGGTCGGGTGAGGAGGCAGAAGGGGGAACGAAGATCAGAGAAGAGCAGGGTGAGGCATAGGAGAGAAGAGATTGCGGATGAAGGTAGAGTGAGGAGCAGGGGGGTAGCACGGAGCGAGGAAAAGATGAGGCGTGAGCAAGAGCGTGGCCGACCTCGATACCGCCCTGACGAACTACCCAGAGGTCGTCAGAGCAGAGGCGATCAGGAGTTGCGCCGTGGTCGCCCGGCTGAGGTCGTGGAGCGGTGACGGCGCTGACGGACCTCTCCGTGTTGAGTCTGGGCCTGTGCCTCAAGTTCTCGGAACCTCACCTTGAACCTCAACACGCCCGTCTGCAAAGAGAATGGAACCTGCTCGGCCGGCCAACCCTTCCGGCACGGCCCCCGTCGGGGCCCACTTGTCAATTTAGCCTCGGAGTCGAGTCACAGCACCAGACCCGCTTAGGGACCAGCCCTAGACCACAACCTCCACCCGCGTCCCCACCACATCACCACCGATATCCCTCGCGTTCTCTAACCAACAAAAGCCCGCATGGCTCAGTGGTAGAGCGTGTCACTAGTAAACTCTAGAGCATGACAAGGTCGTCAGTTCGATTCTGGCTGTGGGCAGAGAAAGAGAGAGGAGTTGGTAATATCCTTTTGTCAGTTAGTCTTTTGTTGGGGTGTGTCTGGATGAGCAGAAAGGGATTTCGCGACCTTGCCTACCTAGGGAGATAGATGTAACAGGGGTGCCACGGTGGCCGAGATAATAAACAGTTAACATTTAGAGATATCCTGTTATAGTGCTTAGAGAATGCAAGAAAATGAAAGTCTTACAAGATACTACTGCTGTCCTCAACCATGACTCCTAAAAAATATGACTCCTAAGGACCCCTAGCGCCATAGACTCCGCCCTTGATCATCAACCATTATTAGATAGACAGACCGACATCGCACCGGATGAAGTAACCACCGCTCCTTGTTGACACTCAGCCTTATACCCCCCCACCTTCTCACCTCAACGTCTACACGGGATCGAACTCGAAGCAATGTCCCTCTCAACCTGCAGCAGCAGCAGCAGCAGCAGCAGCAGCAGCAACCTCCGCCTCGGCCGAGGTAGCAGAAGTAGAATGCGACCCCTGCCTCAACGACCCCTTGAATGAGCTGCCTCTGCCGCCGCCGCCGCCGCCGCCACCACTGCGACTGCCCCCCCTCCGCCGGCGAATGCGGATGGACCGGTGGTAGCGATGGACAAAATAGAAGAAGCCGGCTAGAAACACGGCCAGGAGCACGCCGACTGTCACGCCTATTGTCACGTTTTGGTCGCTCATTGTGTCGCGTCTCGAGTTCCACTTCAACGTGGTGTTCCAAATGCCTTCTTCTTGTAGCACCGCCGGGGCATTGTGATGGTGGGTTTGGGTGGGAGGGGGTGGCGGTTGGTTGGGGTCATGGCTGTGGTTGGAATCGAGAGGGTGGTGTGGATCGTGGGAGGTGGTTTGGTGTGGCTGTGGGAGTTGTCACGGCTTTAGTGGGTGGTTGATTTGGAGCCCTTGTAGTGGGGAGGGTACTGACATCGACCGCTGAGTCGGTAGCCGGGGGAGGTGGTGGTGGTGGGCGTGGGATGTACATCAGGCACAGTTCTCAGGCTGCTGGGCTATTCAGGGGGGTTTGTGTGGCGGCTGTCATGGGACGTGTCTTGGGGGCTGGCCGGGTCATCGGGACACATGAAAGCAGAGGATGGGAATGAGAAGATCCGGCACGGGCTCACCGTGTTTCAAGCGGGTGTACCCCCCCATTCTTAAGCTGTCTCTCGCCGGGCCGGCGCATGCATATTCGGCTCTGCAGAAGGGGGTGATTGCAGGGCGACATTCGATGACAGGCATCGGCGCATCGCGGGTGCCGACGACAATCCTCTGATTGACCAATTTGAGCGTGCATGCTGCTGCTGATAGGGGCAGGGCTGCAGAGAGCTAGAGGTGCAGATAGCGCGTGGGATGGTTCGTCGGGACTACGACGCCTATCAAGACGGGGAAGGACTGCACAAGCAAAGCGCAGAAAGTCCCATTTCCCGCTTGAATGTGGACAGCTGCAGCGACCTCAACCGGTGGCCATCTCACTGGCTGCTTCAGGCCAATGATGGGGTGAGAGGTGGTGGGGCGGAAGGACAAGAGACCAGTTGACGAATGCTGTCTCTATCAGGTGATGGAGGGACGGCAAGCCGACAGCCGTTCGGCTCGTCATACGCGGACGGATTTGTGCAATACTACAGAGGTTGGAACCCGTAGTAACCTCCCGGTGTTGGACGGGCCCGGGGCTTGACAGACGCTGTGCTTTCTCAGCCCGAGGGCACCACAGCATCTTGTGACTCCTGCTGAACCGGCTGAACAACGACGGTTTCAAGACCGATGACACAAATTTGCCAACACGGGGGATGGAATTGGCTGAAGAAGCGTACTAAACTCGGGAGTGGGAACCGAGAGTTGGGGCCAAGGTCCGGTGACATGCGGGGAAGCCGCTGGCCGAGGTGACAGCTCATCAGCCCCCTTTCCATGTCAGCCTTACAACAACTTGAACCAAGGAATGAGGCCTCAGATCGACAATTCTTGGGAAAGACAATGTGATTGATGCCCGACCACGTTTGAAACTTCGGCTCTTCAGGGGTTGGTCGAAGAAGGGAGCATGAAATGGAGTTTGGTGTCTTCTGTAAGCCAAAGTTGCCTTGACTCTTGCCCAGAAATGCCCTCGTCGGAGTAGAGTTGGGAATAAGTTGTTGAGTTGAACAGAAATGCAGGACGACAAGTGCTTAGACCCCAGAGACCTAGACCCTCACACAATCAAACACTTATCCCGCATACTCTTCAGCTCGAGCAACCAATTCCTCTTGCCGGCCCCCACAGGCTCCCGATCCCTCGCCTCCCAGAGATCCCGCATCATTTGTACTGCTGTCCGGATGTAACCCCACGGACAAATCCACGGATTCCTCGCCCAGACAGCCTGCATCCGCTCGGTGCACCAGGCCCGCTGTGCCGGGTCGTCTGTCTGTGCGCCAACCACAAAGGTTGGCCATATCGTACCCTTCAGGAGGATGTGGTCGGCCGGTACGGCGGCCAAGTGGCTGAGGACTTCTTGGACGAGCAAATCGACCGACGACGCAAAGGGCGCTGCTTCCGGGATGGCGAGGAGGACGTACAAGCAGGCGGTTGCGCGGTGTGCAAGGGCAATGTTGACGCGCGTGTCTAGATCGTCCTGGGCGGAGAGACCGCGGATGTTGTGCACCCATTCGTAGACGTCCAACGAGCGGGCGTGATGAAGCAGAGAGAGGGCGTCTTCGGCTTGACCGTGGCCAGCGGTACTGTTACTGCATAACCTGCTCGCCGATAGGAGTATCTGGAGGATTTCCGGTGGGCAGCAGTGGTAACTGGATGCCTCGGCCCGCTTCAGAACAGAGAAGAACTCGGTCAAGTCGTGCTTGGCCCAGGATGTCAGGGCCACGCCGCTGATGGCGGAACCGAGGACGCGGTAGGTGAGGCAGTCGGCGGCGATGGCGTCGACACAAGTCATCAGTGACTGATCCAGCTCGTGAGCCGGGTCGTGTAGCGACGACATGAGGGTGCTAGCGGCTTCGATGTGGACCTGCCACCCCCCCTTTCCCGAGTCGATCAGGTCGAGGTTGATGAGGAAGACAGTCGCGGCGAGCACCATAGCTTGGGTTGCGGGTGTCACTCTGTCGACGGCGGCTCGGAGCAGCCCGATGGCCTTGTCTTTAGCCACTAGGGCGTCCACCAGCTCTGGTCTCCCCGGCTGGTCTTGGTAGCCGTGCAGTGCAGTGAGGTGCATGGCCCCTGTTGCAACGATAATCGCTTCAAGGAAGTCAAATGTCCCGGCCAGGGGGATGATGGCCCGGAAGGGATTGCGATCATGCTGGTCGAAGGAGACCAGGTCCTGGCACACGGCAGTGGCAACTGTGTCTTGTGAGTAAACAGGGCGTGATTCAGAAGGGCCGTCGGTCTGCTTACAGTGGTGGACATAGTGCCTAGCCCTGGGGTTGAGATCACTCAAGAGAGGATCGAGGAGCGAGAGATGGATGTGGATTGGCGATTTAGCCAAGACAACCGACGCCGGCTTTACCGGTGAGCTCCGTGAGCTCTCTACGACCAGCTGCCCGACAAGCTTCCCACGGACGGCCGGGGCATTGGCCCACCGCAGGAGGGTACCATAGCCGAGACACTCCTCGCCGGACGCCCAGCATTTGCGGCAGGTCGGGTAGGATCGGTCGCAGCGGAGTCGGCGGCGGCGGCAGTTGTGGCAGGCCTTGGACGGTGCGCCTACCGGTGCGCCGAGCCCTGGCATAGAGATCTCGGGTGCTCAGACAGCGTCTTCATTCCAGGCGGGCGGCGGCGTCGAATGTGGGATGTCGGGTGTGGAATGTCGGGCTTGTTCGAACTTCAGTTTGAGCAACTGAACGGCCCTGGAACTTGGACCAAGTGGCGTTTCCCAGTCCCCGCCACTCGCACCCGGACTAACCCAAAGTAGAACCAAAACAGCAAAGGCTGCATGGAGTGGGCTTAGAAATCTCCAATCTAGACCCGTTCACTTCGGACGATGATTCAGACACGGAGAAATCGGTGTTTCGGAGCTGCTGCAGGCTGCCCCAGCTGCTTATCTATGACGGCGGTTGAAGCAATTCTTGGCCACAGATGAGCTCCGTCTTGATTCGAAACGCTGCCTCTTTTGGCCACAAAGATTGCATGGGGTGATAGACTTGTGGGTCTAACGGGACACGCTAACCCAGGACGGCACCAAATCTTCAACAGTTGCAGCTGCGGGTCCACAGGCCATCCATCTTGGCGCGCCTTTCAATGGAAAAACTAGTGACTAATCATTTCTCTTGATAACCTCGAATTCTTAAAACGGGACGGTTTCCCGTCTAGACCATTGGCGGGAATGGCGACATCAACATTGCTCTCAACAGCATCTCCCCAACCCGATGGCTTGCAAAGACGTCGAAACCCCCCCATCAGGGTCCGACGACAATGGCAGGACAGAGAGCATCGACCTTGACCAGCTCGGTCGTCAGAGGCCGGATGTGTTCCCCAACGCCGTCTATGAGGTGCTGTTCTGCAGCTCCCTACTAGTCTCCATGTTCATGGCTGTAAGTCGCCTGCTTCCCTGCCCTGCACAAATCCATCAAGCACAAATCCATCAAACACGGGCACACGTTGTTGACCCCTCCAGGAATTCTTCATCTCGGGCTTCAACATCATCCTCCCCAACGTCTCCAAGGCCCTCGACATCCCCAAGGACTCCCAGACCTGGCCCGCGAGCGTCTTCTCCCTCGTCACGGGCTCCTTCCTCCTCCCCTTTGGCCGCCTTGCCGACATCCACGGCGCCTACGTCGTCTTCAACGCGGGGCTTGTGTGGTTCTCCATCTGGGCCCTCATCTCGGGCTTCAGCGTCAACTACCAGATGCTCATCGTGGCCCGCGCCATGGGCGGTCTGGGCCCCGCCGCCTTCTTGCCGACGAGCATCATGCTGCTGGGCAAGACGTACCGGCCGGGGCCGCGGAAAAACCTCGTCTTCAGCCTGTGGAGTGCGTTTGCGCCCATTGGCTTTTTCTTGGGCATCATCACCGGCGGTGCCACGTCCGAGTACCTGTCGTGGCGGTGGTACTTTTGGATAGGCTGCATCGTGACCTTTGTCGTGTGCGTCGCGTCCTTCATCACCATCCCCCGCGACAGGGCACAGACCCGGGCCGAGAATGCCCATGTCAAGATGGACTACTGGGGCGTAGTGACCATCGTGCCCGGCTTGATTCTGACCACCTTTGCCATCACGGACGGCGCCCATGCCCCGGATGGCTGGCGGACGCCCTACATCATTGTCACCTTCGTGCTGGGCGTGCTGCTGCTGGCGGCTGCCGTCTATGTCGAGGGCTGGGTCGCCGAGCAGCCGCTGCTGCCGTTTGACTTGTTCAAACCCAAGTACATGGCCCGGCTGTCGGTTGCCTTGTTTTTTGCTTATGGCGTGTTTGGCATTTTCTTGTTTTATGCCAGTTTTCAGTAAGCGCTCTCCTTCCGTTCCACTGTACTACTATGTACTCTGCTGACCACAGCAGCATCGGCGACTTCATGGGCGCTTCCGCCCTCCAAACCGCCCTTTGGTTCGCACCCATGGCCGCTGGTGGTATCATTATCGCCACTGTCGGCGGCTTCACGCTGCACTTGCTCCCCGGCAGACTCCTGCTCATCATATCCGCCTGTGGCTTTTTCGTCTGCTGTATCCTTTTTGCTTTTGCCCCCATCGACGCAAACTACTGGGCCTACATTTTCCCCGCCATGGTGGGATCTACCATCGGCGTCGACATCACATTCATCGTCAGCAACGTTTTTATTACCACCAATGTTGCCCGCGAGAGACAGGGTATTGCCGGCGCCTTGATCAACAGTCTGTTGTTCGTTGGCATCAGCTTTTTCCTCGGTCTCGCTGATCTCGCAGTCTCGGAGGACGAGAAAAGGGGCGGAACTGAAGGACACAAGGTCGCCTTTTGGTTCGCCACGGCTTGTTCGGCCGTTGTCCTGCTAATCTTTGCGACAATCAAACTCGGTAAGGCCGAGAGTGAGTTGACAGTAGAGGAGCGGATGCAGAGGGATGGGGGTGGAGAGGAGAAGCAGTCGGAGTCGGCGCCCCAGACTGAGACCATCGCAACGTCTGGGTAGGATATAGACTGGGTAGACTTGGATAGACGATAAACAGCCGGTGTAGGTTTGGATAGAGTGCATCAAGCAGCGAATTAGGTACATACATTTACTTCGATCACCTACAACTCATCCCTCGCCTGATAACCCCCCTGCATCTCCTTCTTGGTCTTCTCCCGCTCCTCCCGCTGATGCCTCCGCTCGTTTCTCTTGACTGTCCGGTGCATCTTCTCCCACATCAGACGCGCGCGCTTGCCTTCTTCCGTTTCCGTCACCGACATGGCGTCGATCGTGAACGTGATGTCGCGCTTCCCCAAGTCCCGGTTTGGCTTGGTATGGTCGACCGGCCAAGCGAGCACCGAGTGGTCGACGGCCTGGGCCTTGTACCTGGCGAGGTTGTTAAAATCGCCTAGAGTTGTCAGTTTCGGCTTTGCCATCAAACGAGGGGTTATGTGGCTGTAGGTGGTCCATACGCTCACAACCGCTCCCCTTGGAAACCCAAAGCGGCATAATCTCATAAATAGCCCCCGCCGGAAACACCACAATCTTGTCCTTGTCCGCTACCTCCGGTACCTTTTCCGCCTCACCCTGTTTATCCCCCCGCTCTTGCTCCTGCTCCTGCCCCGCCGCGACAGGTTCCGCTGTCACCTGCGGTTGAGGCCTCACCGTGCCATACACCTTGTCCCCGTCCCCCTGGGGCTTCTGAAACACGGCAAACAGCCACCTCGCCTCATTCGTCGGCCGCTCGTCCCGCTGCTGCTCCTCGATCCACTCCCTCACCGTCACCGGCACATCCACCCACTCCATCACCACCACCTCCCTGTCCTCGCCCTTGTGGTCCACCCCGTCCCAGCTGCCGACATACTCGCGCTGCCGCAGGAAATGCTCGATGGCGCTGTGCCACGGCGCAAGCCCCGCCGGCGGCGCGTCGGGCAGGTCCTTGAGCTTGTAGAGCTTGGCCTGGAAGGCGGCCGAGTGCCGGCAGTTGATGTGGAAGCCGCCGGGGTCGGAGCCGTCGTCGGGGAAGGGGCGCGACCATTGGAAGGTGGGCACCACGCCGTATTCGTAGATGTCCCAGTTGATGGCCGCGTGGCTGAGCTGGGAGAGGGCGAAGGTGGTGAGAAGAAGGGAGGCTCTCATTTTTGTTGTTGTCTACTATTGATTTGACCTGGCAGTGTAGTGTTATTGCGTCAGGGGTTGGTGATTATTAGTAGTGGTCTGCAAGGCAAGAGGCATAATCGTCAAGGTGTGGCAGCAAGAGATCTGGCCACCGTGGAAAGTTAGGAACCATAGTGGTTGGACCGTCGTCTTTAAATGACTGCCGCCGGCATGTTTGACATGTGGTCTCTACCATTCGGCTATTTAATAAGTCATGGCAACTCCCGAACCCCAGATCTTCGGTGCACGCCGGACACAGGCTAATTGCCGAACATCAGCTATCCTCCTATTTGCCCAGCTTGGGTACTTGTTTAATATATTGTTTATTGCATATTAAGTACAAACTTGCTGTTCTGGCCGCTGAACTTGGCAGGGCAGTGCCGCCATTTTCGGAGGTCTCGACAGTACGATCAGTTTTGAGGTTGGGCCCAATATCACGGTTCTTTTGAGCAGAGACGGGGTACATTCCGGACTCTAAGGACCATGTCGGCGACAAGGGGCCCGACAAAGCTCAATACAAACCAATCCCACTCTATATTCATGACGAGACTCAGAAAAGTCTATCAACCCTGGCCATATCATAATACCACCTTTCGTCTAACAATTTAAGCCGCCAACCTGCATCCCAAAAAGCAACCAAACGCCGCGCCAATCCACCCTGGTATTTACATGTCGAGCAGCCACTTTTCCTGGGCCCGGTGATCAAGACCGCGAATCCACTGAACCGTTCTCCGAGCCGTGTAGTCGGACAGCTGCTCGTACTCGGAAGTGTCTCTGGCCATCAGTTTGACAAGGGCCTCCTCCCACGGGGTGATGTCCTGCTTTGGAACGATGTACTCTCCAGTCTTTGGGTCTGTCGCACCCGTAAGCCCGTTTACGGGGAGGAGGTAAGGCACACCGATCTTGGCCTCGGGGATACCTCCGGCGTTGGACGCCATGACGGGAATCCCGCGGAGTTGGGCTTCAGTGATGACAGCTCCCCAAGCCTCGTTCCAAAGTGAGGGCACGAGAAGGACCTTGACTCTGTCCCAAATATCTCGCTCCGTGTTTTTCGTGGCAGATTCGATTCTATCGAGCATAGTTAGCAAGCAGCCTGAGAGTTATAGCTTGACACGAGCAGAGAGCGACTGACTTAACGTTTGGAAGCTCACGAAGTTGGTCGATATACACTTGCTTGCTTCCCCAAGTCATCCAGGCCACAAACTGGATGTGTGGTAGCCTCTTGGCCAGCTCGACAAAGATTGGGAGCCCCTTCAGAGCGCAAGCGTTGATCAGACCAACCTCGGTCTTGTCAACATTGTTCCGGCGCATCGGGATGTTGCCTTCATCGAGATATGTCCAAGTGTTGTGGACAAAAAATGACGTTTGTAGATTTCCATGTGTCAATGCATAATCCCGGATGCCTTTCGACACGCTCCAGATCCCGTCGAGACCCTTCATCATCTCGTTCTCGCTGTCGGCAGACAGACAGTGCCCCGAGAGGCCGCCGCAAAACGGACCGAAGGGCAGCTGCTCCGCAGAGTGGACAACACACACTCTCTTGAACTTCAAGGATGATTGGGGTCCTGCTGACCGCAGCATCTGCTCCGTAATCTTCATAGTCAGACCGTCATTGAAGACAACGTGTGTCGGCTGGAATTCTGCGATCTGTGTTGAATACATGTTGATGAGGTTGGCCATGCGAGAACTCGGATCGTTGCCCTCTATATATGCCTTGGTCTCCGCAGTCACTTCTTTGCCTAGGTATGAGGCCCACAAGTGTCGGGATATGGCGATGTTGAGGATCTGGTTTTCGTCGACGAATTTGGTGACGCGGACTTGTTGCCCTAGGCCAGTCTTAGGGTTTCTTCCAAAGTCGATGTTGGGAAGGCGATCGACCTTGGGGTTGATTCCCTTGTCTTTTGCCTTTGCTGCACATTCTTCGATCTCCTCGTCGAATGCATAGCAAGTTTGGGCAACGGCGTGACCATAACTGCGCAGTTGATTGATGAAGCCGTAGTTGGATTTGTATCCTCCCGAAGGAGAATCCAGGCCGTGAGCTGTTTGGACGAGGAAGACACGCATCGTATATTTGGGGGTGTTTGCTCGATGTGATGCCTGGAGATAGAGAACCAAGAGTTGGTTGTGTAAAAACGATCGGTCGCGTCAATTTCGAGGAGTCAGGTAAGTTGTTGAGTACGGTAATCAAAAGCAAAAATGGCAACGTACGTGGGCGATGGTTATAGACAACATCGGGCCAAACTGCCTGCATGGTTAGTTTTGTTTCATGAATTGGCGGCACGGGTCCCATCCCTCGTGAAGGAGTGTCATGAAACTTGGGACAGGCTACCCGGGTAGGGCGACCATGTTGTTGACCGCGCTCGAAGGCGTGTTTCACTTTCCGAGGAAAGGTCTCGCTCCCCAAAATTAACAAAGCGAGCGGCCCAAGAGGCACCGGGAGAGCCCCAGAGCGAGCCCCAGAGCGAATCTTAATTCCCATCAGGAACTTTTTCGCCCGCCGCCGCCACCGCCGCCGCAGAGGCCTTTTCGGTCACGGTGCGGTTGGTCCGCCGCCGCAGAGCCTTGACTTGGCCGCAAAGACCATGGCTGGAATGAAAGGAAGGAGTTTAGTTCTCGAGGGCTCAAAAAACCAACAAGTTCAACTGCCAGTGTACCAACCCCGACCTGAACCGCGCAACAAGAACCCCCGACCACGACCTCCTGAATGGATAATTAATTAGGGCCTGTACTTCTGCACCATAATTATTATATTCCTCAGCCTTGAATAACTGTGAAACCGAAGTGAATGTCATTTGGTGCGTTCCATGAGGCCTGGTCGCTGGTGAGACGTTCGGTTTGTTTTTGGTAGCGAGATCGACCCGCCTCTGTGAGGGGAACCGAGGCAAACATCCCCATTCGGGTTGTATTGCTAAGAGGGGTTACGCGAAGATTGAGGCTTTTGGCCTGGTGCAAACGAACTCCAAGAGGCCTTTTCTGTCCCTGGCACAGGTTGATGCCCGATGTGACTATCAACAAACAGCATGTGAAAATGGCAGAAACGTGCCTGCTGTCGAGCAACACGGGGCGATTGACAGAACCTGGAGGCTGGAAGACACGCTCTCGGCTTTTGCTCCTTTTCCGCCCACCGAATGCGACGCGCAACGGGGCACCCCCTGAACCTGGTCTCGACCTCATCACCACAAGTGCCGGGCACGTGGCTGGGATGGCTAAATCAGAAGCGGAAGGTCGTTTTCTCGCCTACCGGTGGTCACTGCGCCGGTTTCACGCGCTTGGAGCATACGTCCGCAACGGCATATGATTGGTCGAGACAGTTGCGATTCAATGCTGCTCGCCCTCAACACCGAGTACAACGGTTCTTGATGTTTCCTCCCTATAAGACGAAGCGCGGCCTGACAATTGAAAGATAGGGAATCCTTGACAACTCTGAAGGTCCAAGATACCAGAAGTCTCGCCACCCAACGCCAACGCGATGCGTCTCGAGGTTCTTCTCGCCCTCCTGCCGGCGCTCGGCGTCCACGGCATCCGCATCATCCAATCCAACGATGATGGCTGGGCAGAGCAGTATGTCCGGTCGTTCCACAATGCCCTAATGGCTTCGGGCCACGATGCCGTCTTGTCCGCGCCCGCGGAGAACAAGTCAGGAACGAGTAAGCCTCACGGACCGTCCCTGTGTCAGACTAGCCATTAATCACATTTCCCAGGTTCCCTTGACACTGAGCCCAGCCCGAGGAACACGGCATGCCAGTATGACAGCTGCACTGCCAACAGCGGCCCCATCGGACGCAACGAGACCTCACCGCGCCTCAACTGGGTGAACTCGTTCCCCGTTACATCCATGCGGTATGGCATCGACACCATCGGCCCACAGTTCTGGAACGGCGAAGCCCCTGAGCTCGCCGTCGCTGGGCCCAACGTCGGCAGCAACCTTTACCTGGCAGTCCATTTCTCCGGCACCGTTGGCGCCGCTGTCTACGCCGCCAAGAACGAGAAGATCCCCGCCATTGCCTTCTCCGGCGCTTCCGACGGTACCCTGGCCTGGAATACGAGCCCCGAACCCCGGCGCAGCACCGTGTACGCCGAGTTAGCCGCCACCCTCACCAACGCCGTTATCGCGAGCGGCAAGCCGTATCTCCCCGAGGACGTCTTCCTCAACGTAAACTTCCCCCAGGTCGGCGGCCAGTGCACACAGGCCAGCCAGTTCAAGTGGGTGCTGAGCCGAATCAACGTCGGGCTGTTCTCGGCCCCGGATGTGCAGCAGTGCGGAGGGACACGATTGCCCACCGAGACCTCTGTCGTGGGCACAAACGGCTGCTACGTCTCGGTGAGCGTGGGGGATGCCAACGACAAAACGACGGCCGCCGCCGAGAAGCAGGCCGTGGTACTCAAGAAGTTGCAGAGCATGTTGTCATGCTTGCCATGAAGGAGAAGTAGTGGGACCCTGTCGGTATTAGTACTGGCTGAATGTTGAATATGAGACGCAACATGAAGAAGCTGCGATCCCTCCTCGGTTTAAAACCGCAAGTGAATATTCGCCCCTCCTTCACTCAATGTACCGGTGGCACCTTTACCTCAAAACTTGAGAACCGTTTCTTTTACTTCAAAAACATCACTTTGATCTCTCCCATTCGCGGCCGGTCGCACATGTACCGCTCTGCAAGCTCCATTTCGCTTCCACTCCGCAGCCAGGCGTTGTCTCCTTTTCGCGGCAGTACCAGCCTCGTCCATCCGCAGCTCGACGCGGCTGAAACGCTAGAAGATGCGTACCAGGGTGTAACTCATCTCCACCATGACTAGCTGCTGGCCAGTCATCTGTATATCAAGCGGCTAAAGGTATGTGTGTCCGGAGGCTGGCGTACTGGATCGCACGTAATTGCGTGCCTCGCTGGACTCGGTCTACAAACGGTAAGCCATCCTCTGCCCTCACTTGTCCTCTGGGAAGACCGCCCGGCCAGCCTTCTTGCTTGCCTCCAGTGCGCCCGTCAGGCAGTACTGCGTGGGGACTCCGTTGATGCGGTGCACGCTGTTGATGTTCTTGACGAGGGTGAGCTGGTAGCAGGTGGCGGAGCCTTGGCGAGAAGAGATGGTGGCAGACGCGAGGAAGTACTTCCAGACCTGGGACGTGTCAGCGGCGAGCCTCATCTACGATCGCCCAGTACTCACCCTGGACCATCTCGCTCCGTACTTGGCCGTGACGTCCTTCTCGTTGTTCAGCCAGTTGCGGTACCAGCGCCAGATGGTGGCGGAATAATGGACGCCGATCGTGTCGACACTTGAATCAGTCAGCGTCGCGCCAGAGATCATGGATATCGCCGGCACCCGTCCGCAGCTACTTACGCCTTGACCTCCCATCCAGCCTTCTCGCAGAACCCAACGTAGTAGGAGAGAGGGGTAGACGCATCAGCGCCGGGAAAGACATATCGGTTCATGAACAAGCCCCAAACCAGGTCCTCGTACTGCCAGTGTTGTCTGATGCCCGCAACCTGGAGGAGCATAATGCCGTCGTCCTCCAGCAGCTCCGAGCATTGCCGGAGGAAGTTTGTGATCTTGAAGATGCCGACATGCTCAGCCATCTCGAGGCACGTAATATTGTCGTACTTCTTTTGGGGGATGTCGCGGTAGTCCATGCAGAGGATCTTGCTCTGGGTCTCGGGGATGCCGACTCTGCGGAGTCCTTCGTTGCCCCATGCCGTTTGGTTGCGGCCGAGGGTGACGCCTGTCGTGCTGGCGCCGTAATTGACATTGGCAAACTTGCAGAACGTGCCCCAACCGCAGCCAATATCCAGGACGGTCTCGCCCGGCTTCAGCTCGATCTTCTCGCACACAATGGCGAGCTTGTTGTCTTAGAGCTGCTCGAGAGTCTCTTCCTTGGCAGGGTCCGAGATGACGCCCGACGTGTACACCATGCGTGGTCCCAGGAACCAGGCATAGAAGTCGTCGCCACGGTCATAGTGGCCCCGGACCTGTTCCTCGTCCTGGGCGCGGCTGTGAACCAGGACGTCGGTGAAGAACTTGACCAGGATGAAGCGGAACAGCTCCCAGGTAAAGCGGAAGGAGGCCCAGTCGTGACGGTACTCAAGAACGTCGAGGACATCTCCCTTGAACTCGGCGTCGCCGTCAAAGTACTTGCGCATAAAGGTCTCGATGGGCACCTTGTTGCGGCCGCGCCACTTGATGCGATCTTCCTCGTTGTGAAACGTCACGTAGTGCTCCACCGGAAGCCCGGGAAGTTTGACCCGGTCGTTCATGCGGGGGCTCGTAGAGGATGCAATGGCCCAATACGCAACCAGGATGGGGAACAGGGTGATGAGGAAGAAGAAGACGGTCATCTTGAAGCCACCGCCGAGCTTCCATGATAGGTACGTCGGCACGCCAATGAGCAGCGAGATCAAGATGGTGTTGGAGAAGTTAACATTGCCGGGGCCGTCAGCGGGCAGCGGCGGGTTGTGGATGGCTGGGGACTGCGTTCCAGTTGGTGAGCGGATGATCGGGTGAGGGGAAGGAACTTGAAGCAAACCTAGGTACTGTTGTGATTTGGACGCCGCAGTCATGCTCGATTTCGAGCGTCGCCGGCGCCGTGGGAGGCGTGGGTTTGAAGGGGAAGTCCGGCCCTATGTCGTCCGCCATGATTGAAGTGGTGGCGCGTGAAGGAAGCACAATGACGAATTTTTCAGTTGAGACTGGAGGAAAGGAAAGTTGTGTGTTTGTTACTGCAGCTTTTTGGTTGGACGCGTTTCGTTGGCAGGTGTCAGGACGCCATCCGGCCAGGTTGGCCCGGGGCCGCGCGGGGGCTGGGGTTACACGGAGACATCGCGCCACCGGCAGAGCTACGGAGTACATACACGAGGTGCACGAATACCAAGCAAGGCTGTGCCTATGCCCCGCTACCCCCGACGTAGATTCACGGTACGTCGGGCTGCCGCCCTGCTTCTTCCGCAACGACCCGTGAGTTCTTGCGGTACACTTCCCGCTGACATGGTGGCTGACAGCTGGGCGGGTTGACCGGCTTTGCAATCTGACGCAGACGCCGAGTGTAGATCATGTTGGCTCGTTAGGGAGTGTTAGGATATCCGGGCTCTTGCGACGCCCATAAGACCCTCCTGGGTGCAGAGCGCTACTTACTCGCCGGTGTGCAGCACGCTGACGACTGTGTTGGAAGGTCCATGTCTCAGACTCCAGAGCATGTCCACTCGCAGGGCAAACACATCTCGACGAACAGGTCCGCAACTACACGGGCTAGTACATACACAGGCATTGACAGTGCGCCGCTTAGTGATTTATTAATCGGGTTTCGTACAGGGGCCGTCAACTGGGTTGCCATCGCTCAGCTTCACGACGGCAGAAGCAACAAGGACTGCCGGAACAGATGGATGAAGAGAAAGTTCCGGTGGAATCGAGGAGCGTGGACAGAAGAGGTAAACAAACGGCTCACGGAAGCCATTGCCGCCCAAGGATACAGGTGCGTGCCCACATGCCCATACCGCAGAGTTTCACTCACACGGACCAGCTGGGCCTCGGTGTCCGAAGCAGTTGGCACTCGCTCACCTGACTGTATGTCTACATCTCCAACTTGGGGGAAAACGATCAACCGATGGTCGCAGAATGTGCAAAGCATTGGACAAACTCGCTCGATCCGGAGATCAACCATGGTGCATGGACCGATGAAGATGTGTGGCTCGCAGAGGCATTTGTCATTTCTCAGTCAGCCGTTGACTTTGGATAGGATAAATATCTGATGGATGCCGTCTACCTCCATGGCCGAGCCTGGAAGCGAATTGCTGCACGTTTACTTTCCCAGCAGATCGACCCTTGAGGTTGGTAAGGACTCTGGTACATACAGTACGGCCAGGTCAAGCGCTGACGAAGGACTGTAGGTACAATCTCAATGTTAGGAGACGAGAGCAGACTCGGTCGTCCGGCTTCGCCAACCTAGAGACTCTTGTCGTCCCAGCCGAGGCTCCTGCGTCCGTGCCAAGTTCAAGCAGGACGGCTGGCGCCGAGGCGCCGGACACGGGTCTAGACTATAGTCTTTTCCAGAGGTACATGACCTCTCCGGAGCAGGACTTTTTACCTTCGCTACCAACGCCATGGGACGATAGTCTCGTGTCGCCGTATCTTGGCACTGGATACCACGAGCTTGGGTCCTTTGATTCGTCACACGAGGCCATCTTCGATGCCCCTACGGCGGCGGCAAGCCCCTCAGGCACATCCACAACCAGTCCAGACACCTCAACCTGCAGCTCTGATCTCCTAGAACCGCACCGTGACCAGATTCGCACGAACAGGACATCCCTGACAATGACGAACCTGGACCCAGATACAAGAAACGAGATTTTAGACATTCTGTGCAAGCGAAGGATCTCAACCACGATAGACATGTCATAGAAGGGAGCACAATCAAATCGGTTGGTGTAGTATAACCTCAATCTCGATACGACCCCAGAGCGAGCATCTCGCCGCACACCCCAGGGCCAAATGAGCAGGCAACCCATTCGAGAAATACAATGGCTCGCTGACCAGCCTGACACCATCGCCAGTTCCCACGAACTGTTTGTCGACTTTCTCGAGACGGACCACACCATCCCTGGCTCCAACCTCGCACACGACACGCTTCCTGTGCAGACCATCTCGACAAAGCTGACGCGTGAGACGGGCAACTTGATCCCCGCCATGTTCGATGAGTCGGGGCGCGCGGCAGACGAACTCTGGGACTTGGATGCCGACAGCTGGAAGGAAGTCGACACGATGCCCGATATCCAGCACATGATTGCCCAGGTCATCGGGCAGGCGTTTGTCGGGGCGCCTCTGTGTCGGCACAAAAAGCTGCAAGACCTGAGCATCCCTCTCCAAGATCCTGAAGAACGCCACCGTGGCCGATGTCTTCAAAAATGGCAACCACAAAATGACGACCGACAGCGCGGGACGGAAACTCTGGGAGAAGAAGGCCGATTTCAACGACCTGGGCACCGAGAAGTGGGTCCCCCAAGGGATCTCGTCTACCGCTGATGCTCTTGACGGCGGCACATACGAGGGGAAGGATGGCTGGATGGTCAGCTGGCATCGCAAAGATAACAAGGGCGTGCGGGTGACCTTTGTCGACAAATTCAACAACAAGTATCGACACGTGCTCCTCGTGTACCCCTCCCTACAAGGCCGACGACTTCACAGCGAGGTGGCCATCCACGCGGGCGGTATCATGTGGTACGGCGACAAGCCGTGGGTGGGTGGACACCAAGAATGGAATCCGGGTGTTCGACTTGGCCAACATCTGGCGAGTCGACTCGGGCGACGGCGTGGGCAAGAAGTCTGGAAAGGGATACTCGGCAGCAGGATACCAATATGTTATTCCGCAGATTCGGTCAGTACCTAACCCCGGTCATATTCGGAAGACCTCCCCAGGGCTCACACTTGTTTATTAGATAGTACAAATGGTCCTCTTCCTTCCCTTTCCGCTTCTCTTGGCTAGCACTCGACCGAACCCAACTTCAGTACAGCGTCCTGGTGGGCGAGTACCAGCCCAACACGACAGTGCCCGTGCGTATGGCTAAATTTGCTCTGAACGACGCAACCGGACGGCTCAAGGTGGACGGCAAGACAGCCAAGGCGACGTGGGCGTACTGCGTTGGTATCGAACGTATGCAGGGCGCCGTGTCGGCCAACGGCAAGATCTACATCTCCCGCAGCAATGGAAAAAGCAACTGAAGGGCGACATGTTTGGCTGGGTTCCAGGAAAGGCCGCTCACAACAATCCGGGCTTCTCCCCGTAGAGCCATGAGGACTTGAGCTACGACAAGCGGAGGGGCGGCCGCGTCTATGGCCTGACAGAAGCTGCGGGGAAACGGTACATCATTGACTCTGATAGCAAGGCGGTCAAGTTCTCGTGAGTGGCGACGGACCGAAACAGCCCGGGTGGCTGCAATATACACATTTTAGTAATCGTTACATAAGTATAGAGTTGACATCAATCATATGCATGTGCATTAGCTTTGTGGCCATGTCCCTGGTGCTGTTTCCACTGAGACACGACAACCGCGAGGCCATGTGGCTGACTTGGAGAGTGACATTGGTGGCTTGCAGTCACAAGCTCGGAGCTTGCTCCGGCTCCATCCCTTACAACCTGCAAAAACGAGGCGAAAAAGCATCCGGACCGAGGCTCAAGTATAGCAAATCTTTGTTCCTTGTGATCGCCACGGAAACATGAGGTTTGGGTCTCGATGGTCGGCAGACCAGAGCGCCTTGCTCATTGCTGGCTTGGTCGAGTCGAGTGACTCTCCGAAACCCATCGGGCAGACCATGCCAGGGGTCACATCGGTGCGTGCATGATGTTTCGGGTTTACCTGCAATTTGGAACGAATATTGCTGCGGCTAACGACAAAATAGGCATCTCCGGTCGTCCCAAGGTCTGGCCGCCTCGTGCTGCAACGACTGGATTAGGGCCCTGGGCCGCTTCCGGACGGGTCCGACCAACCCAGTGACCCTTGAGGTCATGATTCTAACAAAGTAGTGCTACGATTGGTGGGACTCGTTCCGTCGGGTCTCCGGCAGGCAAATATCCCACCCGACAGACTGGAACTTGGGGTTTTGTGGCTGCAGAAAGCTGACTGGTAGCGGCATTCCAAGGATCGAAATATCTCATGCCTTTGTGCTTCGTACACAGTGTGACTATTTCACGATCAAGGACAACCGGAGAGAAGTCCAGGCATGCTGATTCGTCCATTTTCAACCATTCCATTCCAGGGCTGAGGGAAGTAGCTAACCGAGGGAATAAGCAGCATGAACAACCACCCGGCGCCGCCCTCAACCACAAAAGATGCGCCTCTGGTGCTCTCTCTCACCATCAATTCCAAGTGGCGCCTCTACTCCAGCACCTTGTACGACGAAGGCCTGCCCCAACTAAGCCGTCATGCAGAACCAAGGCGTGGCTCACGTACCCATCACTACCTCGAGACGGCGCATCCTGCCTGCTGCTCGCCCTCAAACCGTGCATCCGCGCCTTTTATCCAACCCAAACCCCCCACTACACCGGAGAAAGTCATACTCTACGGCGGCATGTCAGACTTGTCGAAAGCGAAAAGTGAAGGTCAGGAGTGTCTCCAACTCGAATAGTTCCAGCAGGAATACGGACAGCGCTAACTTTAGGATGCTTCAAGTGTAATGCGGCGAGGCCAACGTGCAGCTACTGTCTTTCGGCCGCTATCAGTTGCGTGTATACCACGCGCTCCGCAAACGAGACACGTTCTCAGGCGCTCAAGAGGAAGCTATCTGAGGTCGAAGACCGAGAGACGACACTCCAGCAGATTTTCGAGCACCTCCGTGATCGACCAGAGACGGAATCCAACGAGATCGTAAAGCGGATCAAGGACGGATCAGACCCGGCATGCATCCTGCGTCACATCAGGGAGGGAGACCTGCTTTTGCAGTTGGCGCTGGTGCCCGAAACGCGATATCGATTTGTATTCCCCTATATTGAGGAGATGAGGGCGTCCCTGGTCCGACCGGACAATCCATATCTCGGCTCCTGGGTATACGAGTGGACAAAAAGCAGTGGTTCATCGGTCCCTCAGAAACTCATCTTGGCGGGTCAATCTAATGGGAACGTCGAGCCACAGGGTCCTTATTCCAAGCCGTATCACGCTGCCGAAGTAGTCGACCCCTTGCTCGGCACCGTGAAGCCGTCCGAGTGGACCACAGTCTCGTCGGACGATGCTTTGATGCGGAAGATGCTCGCAAATTACTTTCTTGGCAACTACGAATGGCTTGCTCCGTTTCAGAAGGACTACTTCTTGGAGGACATGGCGGCTGGCCGCGATGGCTGCTGCTCATCATTGCTGGTGAATTCGGTCCTTGCCTTTGCTAGTGTAAGTGAGCTTTACCCTAATTCGTGATCACTCATGCTGAGTTGCGCCTTCCAGATAGCCTACAGCGGGTTGTCGAGGCGGTACGAGTACTGGAACCCCCGAAATCTCAGCTATCAGTTCCTGGCAGAAGCTAAAAGAATCTGGGAAGTCGAGATAACGAGTGGCCGGACGCGGATTACAACCATCCAGGCGTCCATACTGATACACCTCGGTCATCACTTCAATGCCATGGACGTTCTGGGCGCTCCTTATACCCAGAAGGCTGTCGACATGGCACAACGCATTGGACTTTTTAGGTCGCAGGGTGTGATACAACAGGAAACGAGGAGGAGCAGAGCGAGAGGTTTCACAGCATGGGCATTGTTCAACTTCCATAGGTAACAACACCCTACTTAGCCTTTGATTCCACGTTCCGGTCTGATACTGAGTGCCCTAGCCTTCTAGCCTACGCCCATCTTGAGCCATCCTTGGTTAACATAGCGCCTGCCGTGCCACTACCGGACCCTTCCACCGACCCCGACTGGTACGGCCAGATATGGCTGAGATACCCCCTGGACGCGAAGCTCCACACAACCCACTTCCCGTACCTATTCAGAGCACAGTCAGAATTACGTGTTATCCTCGCCGACAACTGGATGCAGCGGTACCGCGTGGATCAAAAGGAGGACTGGACTCCTACGACGACATTGCAGGCAGCCAGTGACTGCCTTGTTAGTATGAGACAGTGGTACGGCAACCTCCCAGAGCCGCTCACGGCTGGCCGAATCACGTTCCCAAGCCACTTAATAATGCAGTAAATCGTAACATAGCCCCGTCACTGGCAGTTATGTTCAGTACTGAAGAGCTTCATCACAGCATGAACTACCACAACGTCATCATCAACCTTGCCCACGCCGTCTGCGTGACTGGCGAAGCTCAAGCTCCCGAGAACCTGGAATTCTACATCCAAGTTCGCGACGCCTCAGAACGCCACCTCGAAACGCTCGTGCGACTTTACTACCTCCGCCATGGCTTCAAGCACTTTGACTGCTACCTCAGCCACTGCCTCGTACAATTAGGCTTTATGGTACTCATGAGACTGAGCTCCCCCACACGCACGAATGATTTGCCTCAGGCTACTACTCCCAGCCCCCCCCGCAACAATCCCAGCACCACAAACACAGAGGACAAGACCACCACGACGACAGAAATCAACACCCTCCGCTCCACCCTCTTCCTCGCCGCCAAGGGTATCCACGAGCAAGGCCAGAGCTATTTCGTCGGCAAGGCCCTCCTGCGCACCCTCAAAGCCAAGATGAGCCCCGTCGAGCAGCAGCTGCTCGCACAAATCATCGGCGACGCCGAGGACCGGGATCCGCGAGTGGTCGCGCAGATGCGCCATGTGCGGAGCAGGGTGCTGCCGAGCGCGCTCAGTTTTGCGGATGACCCCGAGGTTCACCAGTTGGGCCGCTTGGTTGAGGAGTTGGGGTTGGGCGGTGACGACGGGGAGGAGGGGGTGTGTGGAGATGCTCAGCAGATTGGACTTTATTACTGAATTTTTCTATCGGGATGTTGGGAGAGGAGGATTGACTTGCGCCATGGGTCGGCTGGAGATGTCCGGTTGCCAGGCCACACTTCACAGTCGGACAGGTCGGCGACGAAAGGGGGATTGGCTCGAGAGAACGGGATGTCAGGATGCCTCAGATTGGTTATCTAGCCTCACAATTCATCATGGGCTCTAGATTATGTTTAGGAACCTTAAGCGAGTGACATACCTCAAGTCAAGATACATGTCGAGTACAAAAAGCCAAGTCTGTCGGCTTCGGTTAGTCTATGAAGATGACTCGAACTCGGGAAGGGTCTCATGAAGACGGCAAGACGGGCCGGTTGGCGTGATTAATGATGGTGAGCTTCGATGTCGTCTGCGTCATGCCTGCAGTTCATGGGCTATCTCACCTTAGGCGAGCCCGCGGCGTGGGGGTTCCGGCATCTGCACAACACCGATACCTCGCACGGTTCGCGTTTGACATTGCTCAGTGGCTCACGGATCTGCCGGTAAGGTTGAAGTCTGCAGGTGCCCACAGTATCGGTGAGTTCGCGTCTCAAGGCGTGCTCGCTTCGTTGTGGTCTGCAGCGTCACCGGGCCGAAAGGTGTGTGTGGCTTAGATATCGGGACACCGAGTAATGGAGCTCAGTGTCGGAAATTATATGCTTACCGGCATGTCCTCGGAAAGTTCTTCAGAGGGCAACATCCCGACTTCGGGACGAAAGCGACAAGCTCAAGGACCTGCAGACACGATGTCACCGACTGCAACCACTCACTGCCACGGACTGGACACCGGGCCACCACAAACCCGGTCGAGAGGTGTCGCCGAAAGGCGGCATGTTACCCGACCCTAGTGGCCGAGTCAGGGTCGGGCAGACCGGCTGCAGGCTGCACCCGGTTGGGAATCAACATGACAGCTTGGCTGCAGGCGTCCCGTCGCCGCCGCCACGAGGGAAAGTGGCAGGACTCGACTGAACCCTGCAGGAGGGAGCTGTTGGTGGTACTGTGGGATCACTTGCAGCTCGGGGATGCAAGTGAACCGTAGCGTCGTAAAGGTTGGTGCCGACGACATCACTAGTAATTGCCTGCAGCGCAATAATCCTCGAGATTATCTTGCAGAACTTTGTGATGTCCAATCAGGTGCCGTGTTGTATGATGTATCTCTCTTCCGAAAACACGGCAAAGCTGACCGCTTTTCTCCCCTGTCTTTTCCAAATCCCACTCTTCCTCGCTTGCATCTCAAGCCCGGGTTTAGCGGAATTGGGTGCCCCTCTCTCGGCTTCATTGGCCTGCTACCGTTATATCAGCTCACTCGATGAGAGACGCCTAGGGCTGGGAGGCGGCTCGCATATTGGCCGTGGCGTGACATCGCGGCGCGGAAAGCTTGCCGGAGTTGCACGAGAGATGACCTTTATCAGCCGCCATCAACGGCGAGCATCCACCACAACGTCGCTTGTTCCCGGACACTTTGGGAACGCAATCGCGATTCCATGGGTGGCGACCTTCTTTTTTGAGCATTGGTGCGTGAGAGGTTGTGGCAGCGTTGCGCTTTTCCGACACAGCAGGACGGGCCGACAGGCCTCTAGAGTGTAGACTCTGAGTCTCTGACAGTCTGGCTCGGCTGCAGGCAGCGAGGAGCTTGGAAACAAGCGAGACCTGCACTCTTGATGGCGGACGCTGGCGACCAAGGTAATTGAAAAATGGGTTGCAAATTACGTGTATTATTCTGAAAGCCCATTATCCGCATGCATGCTAAACCGCTACCTGCTTGCTTGGTGAGAACTAAGCACTTACTTGCTGACGGCCCAATAAGCGCCATACTTGTACGCCGTCAACCGTCAGGGTGAAAAAGACAACACAAAGCTAACAGCGCCTCCAGTCAGTCCACGACGTGTCTTATCCACAGCAGACGGTGGCCTCCTTCGAGGCGCTGGTTTGTTGTCCACCGCTATGATGGTGTTAATTACTACTCATGTTGTTCGCCGGAGAGAGAGATGACAACTTACGTTCCAAGGGGCTCCCAGTGGAAGATGAAGCTGCCGATGTAGGCGCCGAGGAAGATGCAGATGATGATGTAGCCATTGTAGTACATGGCGAGTCTGTCAAAATGGTGTCAGCACGTGTTACGGTCTCAACTCGGCACCGAGCTCGATAGGACGCACAGCATGACAAAGTAGGCGACAGCAAACTGCAACATATGCAGCAGCGCCCGGATGGCCTGCTCTAGGATAGTTGGGCGGTATCCCTTGCCGGCAGCGGTGATACAGGCTGGAGCCGGGCTGCCGTCGTCGGACATGGTTTTGGGAGAACCAGAACCGGTCACGATCTGGGT
Source organism: Chaetomidium leptoderma (assembly GCA_033296705.1). NCBI lineage: Eukaryota > Fungi > Ascomycota > Sordariomycetes > Sordariales > Chaetomiaceae > Chaetomidium > Chaetomidium leptoderma. The sequence goes on along the minus strand of MU856912.1, from coordinate 20,699 downwards.
CTTGACGTGCTTGTTGACGAGAAAGCGGTCGTACTCCTTGACGGCGCGGCGCAGCATCTCAAGGGAAATGACCAGTAGGACAACGCCAATGCAGGAGCCAGCGAAGACGCCATTTGAGGTGATCTTCCACGACGAGGCGAGGAAGCACGAGTCGATGGTGTTCCAGTTCCAGAGCATCTGTGGGCGGGTTAGTCTTTCGCCAGACAGCGGGCTGCTGTGAAACTAACAGAAATTTTGCAACCATTTCCACCCCCCATGCCGCCCATGCCACCAGCAGCACCCGTGGCAGCAGCGCCGGCAGCCGACCCTGTTGTTGTCGCCATGGACATTCCAGAACCGTGGTCGTGGCTCATGTTGAGGGATGGGGCAAGCTGAGTGAGACGGAAAGGCGTGGTTCGGAGATTTGTTGCTAATAAGTGGTGGCTGCGCCTCTACCTAGGTAGTTGACCGGGGCCTGTGGAAGTGGAAGAGCAGAACCGAAAAGCGATTCCCAGTGGCGCAGACCAATGTTTAAATGGAATGTTGGTACAGGGTGTTTGTGCAAGCCGGGTCGGGGCCGTCGGGCACTGCCAGGCACACCGGGGGACTGCAGCGGCTCGGTCAGGCGCAGTCTCGGTTTCTGAACGGTTGATGCCTTCCAACTTGAGTTACAGATCCGCGGTGCACATCCATTCCAGTCCTCGCAGGCGAGCTGCTGTGCCATGCAAGTGCGGCGTGGGATGTCTTGGCATGGACGAGAAGGATTGGAAGCCCATTGAACTCGCTCAGCGGGAAACCTCGTGTCGGTGGTTTTCGCAGACAGGGAAGAGAGCATTGAGCCAATTGCGTGCATTTGAGCAAATTGTGGCGACGCACCATGACAAGAGGCAGGCACGGAAGGCAGGCTCGAACCACTCTGCAGCCAGTCTGCGGCCACCGTGACTTCCAGACTAACTATTGGCAGCCGTGGCACCTTGTTGGCTGACGGCAGCTGTTGGTCCCTGCCGTCGACGGTCTGATTTTAGTCCGGTTGGCGCACCCGTTCCACAGGACTGTTGGGGTGAGTGAGACATGGATCCATAAACATGGCGGCATGTGGGAGCCTTTGGCAAGAGGCAGACATTTCACCCCGAGAAGGTCAAGAGAAACGGGTGAGTGTGTGTTGGTCACGGTTGTGAAATATGTATGCCATTTGTTATTTCCATTCTCAACAAAGGAATTCCCAATCCGGGACGTGGTAGTAATTACCTGGTAGTGACTCTAGCTCGCCGGCTCCGACTGACCCCGGACCCAGAAAGTCCCACACCGACGTGGACATGCGCCGATTACAAAAGAAACTAGCTCAAAATACCGCCACCTCCGGCGAGTACAATTGGCAACGAAGGGAAGAGGGAAGCCAAAGCCAACTCCAGACAAAAAGAAACATCTCCCTCAGATCTCCCTCAAATACCCCGCAGGCACATACATGTAATTCGGGCATCTACACACCCCGAGGCCAGAAGAGCGACAGCAGCCATTTCAACCGTCCCAGCCAGAAATTGGGCTTCTCCCGGGCCGAAAGATTGCCCGTGTTCCGCCGCACCACCGCTGTCACAACAGCGTCGGCCTTCTCCGACAAGGTTGTCCGCCTTTGGCGCCTTCCGGGAGCGGGAACGGGAGCAGGAACAGGAGCCGTAACAGGGGCATCCTCCTCCTCGGCCACAACTGTGACGGTAACCGTGACAGTGACAGCAGCGTCCTTCTTGGCCTCGGTCGGCACACTTTCCGGTTCCCGCACCTCCGAAGCAACAACCGCGCCGGGGGCTTCTTCGGTGCTCGCCAGGGCCTCTGGCTTTTCTAGCCCAAAATATGCGCTGCCCTCCTCGTTCCTGACCAACCCGCCCTTCATGCTCCCGGCCGCGAGCGCCGCCCTCACCAGCTTAGCCTTCGTCACGAGGATGACGTCGCTGCCGGCGATCTGGACGACGCTGTTGTGCCAAGGCGTGGGGATGTGGAGCAGGTCGAGCGAGGTCATGAGCTCGCCGTCGGGCGATAGGGCCTCGACGGCGCGGGCCTGGGCCGGGTCGAAGAGCTGGATGCCGAATTTTGGACCGGCATTGTTGTGTCTGGATACCACCGCCGTGTTAGCCGCCAGAAAACGAGGAGATAAGATTTGGTGGGGGGGGGGCGGGGGGGGCGGATGATAGGACGACTTACGCATGGATGGAAAGGCGGACGTGGTTCGGGAAGAGCATCTCGACTAGGTTGGAATATGCTTGGTTCCGCTGCCTGCTGTTAGTGACGCACAGGCACAGTCAGGTGAGTTGAAGAAGGAACCTACCAGGATCATCTCGAAGGCTACTTTGGAGGACAGCTTCTTCTGTTTCGACCTCGTCATGTTTTGGGTGTGCGGGTGGTGCTCCAGATCCTCAAGCATGAAGCGAGAAAAGCCGCGGTAGAGCGCCGTGATGGCGGCATCTTTGGAGTCGATTTTGGCGCGGACAGCCGACTGTCGAGGACCACAGCCCGCCATCAAAATTCGGCGGCACAGCTCAGCCTCCTCCGTCACATCGGTCGTGACATGGTGGGCAATGGTGGGGATATTGAGCCGTTGGGCGAGGTTTGTGAGACGCTCGTCGGACCCGAAAGCTGCGAGTTGGAACAGGTCGACCAACGATTTGAAGCCAACACGGTCGGTGTTGCCCCGGCGGAGCCCAACGTCGTGATTCATGACCTTGAGCTTTTCGCCATAAGCATCCACGTCGGCGTCGTTGACGCCGATGCAGTCGCTAAAGACATGGCCGTCGCTGATGATCCAGAGCTTGGCCCCCGGCTCGTATATTTGCTCAATGGCCTCGACGAACACGTGGAGCCGGTTGAGAGCAAGCTCTTCTCCTCTGTCCGGGTTCGGCCCCGTCACTTTGTCCCCGTTGGATGACTTGCAGGGAAACGCCGGGAGACAGAACTCGATGGTGGTGTTTTGGGCGGTGAAGTGCTGGACGCGCTCGGCAAAATATGTCCGCCCCGTGTCAGTCCACTTGTCGTTTTTGCCCTGATACCTGAGATAGCTGTCGAAAAGATCCACAATCTTCTGGGTTGTCGAGTCGGTCTCTGCAGTGGGCGAGGGCCGAGACCGCACGCAGAGATCAGCTTGGTCGAGGATCAGCTGCACAAAGAAGTCTTCAAACGCCGCGGCCCCGGGTTGAGGTAGGTCGTTGTTGACTATGACAGCGGTCTTGTTGTTGTGCCGGGAGGCGTGAACGCTTTCGTAGACCTTGACGTGTGCGTCTTGGAATGTTTGGGGGCTTGACTTGATCAACCCCCAATTCTCATGAAGCCACTGTCGGCGCGGGCCGGTACAGTGCATGAGCTCTCCATCTCGATTGTGCAAGAAAGAGCCTTGGAAGCGGTGGTAGAACGACTGTCCTTCGTTGGAGAACTCCATGGTTGCGTTCAGGCGGTTTGGATAAAGAGAATTATGGTTGAAGAGAGTCAATGCTGATAAAGATTATTGATTAAGGGATGGTGCACAGAGTAAGATGCTATGATGGCAATGATGGGCTGATGAAGAGCATTTGAGCAACGTCAGGTCAGAAATCGGCATGCTTCTATACCCAACTCGCCGATTGTGAGCCAAGGACTTACACCTTGGTGTGCCTCCCACTCACAGCCCCCCTAGCCTGCCCGTGGCGTGTCTGGATGAAGGAATCGTGGGTAGAGGCAGCTCCGACAGGGGAATCGCTGGCAAGAACCGCCGGGTAGGCGCTCCTGCGGCTGTGATTGCAGCTTCGGTTCGGGGAGCAGCGGAGGGCTGGGACGTGGCAAGGGGGGCTGGCGCCTGCCAGCCCGATGATCGAGGTCGTGCCAGGTTTAGACCAGCCTCGACTCGGATTCCTGGATGTTGGCAGTGTAGGTACCCATGCAAAGGCTGAAGGCATCCATGCATGGAACTGGGTGAGATTCAGGTCGAACAACGCTGCAAACGGCCATGGCCGTGCACGTTGACGGTCCGATATCTCAAAGGGACCGCCAGTCGGGTTGACCCCTGTCCAGTACCACCGTCGTATGCGGCTATTCTTAGCGGCAGCTTCCGTCGTTTGTATTCTTCCTTGCGGGCTCCACTGCTCCCGTCGCCTCCTTGGCAATCCTTGGCGCGACCGTTCAGACCCTTGGTCGGTGGTTCGAGAGTGGCTGTGGGTCAGAATCGTGGCCACTAGCGGGTGACACGACCATCCCGTTGGGGGCGTACCAGGTACATTGCGGTACGGTGGGCGACAGTGCTTGGCCGGCCCCCAAGAGATGCACCCGGACGGGTTGCATGGCGCAATTTGTGTTGACGATCCTCTCGAAATCAATGTCAAAGGATTGGGCGTGCAAACGAGATTTGAAGCCCGCGTTAGCTCGACCAATCCCAGCATCCGCCCACCGGGGTCCACGACCTGGAGGGGACATGGAGAAGACTCCAACTGACTCTAACTAGTTCTCCCCATCAAGTATGGATCAGCGAAGGATGGGAACCAGCAGACTGGCCTTCGATTTTGGTAAGCAAGCACTGCCCCAGTCACTTCGGCGAACACTAGGTCAACGGGTGTCGAGGAGCAGCAAAAACGAGTAAACCGTACATCTGAACTTTGTTCTTCGGCCATTTAGGTGATTCGCGCTGTCTCAGGCACGCAAAGTCATGGCTTCTAAAATAGGCAAATGCTGTGTCTTGGCTGTCTCCCTGGTGATGTGCGCTGACGCCAACCGTTCAAGCTCCGCTGCCCCATGCAAGTCTTACTCACCCTGTCCCTGGTTTGGGTGCTCAAATGGACTTTTCTAACATTGGTCCCTCCACCGAATCCTTCTTCCTGCCAGAAAAGATGAGCCTCAACGCCCGGGGGTACAGCGGACCAGCCTATCGCCCCAGCCTTGTTAGCACTGATGCACACGTTGTCGAGAGATCCAGTGAGGATCGGGGAGAAGGAGGTGCATACCGATGTCTTTCGGTCTACCCACGTCGGATCCAGTTTCCACGTGGATTCCCGCACCAGCGAGACCAACGTGATTCTCATTTGCAGCATCGCGAATTTCTCGCCCAGACAAGCACGACGGCCGCCGTGGAAGCTGATGAATTCGGCCTTGGCTCTCCTTTGGCGGTACTGTTTCTGGACAGCCGCCGTCGAGGCGCCCCACCGGCCCGGGTCGAACACGTCAGCCCCGGGGCCCCAGACGGCCGCATCGCGATTGGTTGAGTAGCAGTTGTAGCCTAGATATGTCCCCTTGGGTATGACAATGGCCCCGCCCAACAGGGCATCCTCGGTGGTTTTCCGGTTGACCAGCTGGCCGATCGGCGGGAAGAGGCGCAGGCTTTCGTAGATGACCGCTGTCAAGAAGGGCATGTCTTGAAGGATCTCTGGGTCCAGACAAGAGTGGTCGTCTCGAGCCTTGCTCTGGATCTCGGTGTGCAATCTGGCTTGTGCGTCCTGTTCACCAGTCAATTTATCATCCGCTGCTGGGCCCGGATTCTTCAGCCTTGGAGAGACTTACCGGATGTTTTGCCAAGAGATACAACGTGGAAATCATGCACAGCTGTGGATTCTCCTGGCCTGCCACGAAGGCAACTGTCAGATTGTCCAGGAGCTGCTGTTCAGTCCAAAGCCCGGACTCTTTCGCATCCAGCATCCTCCGTCCCAGCCCGTCCGGAGACGTGGTTGAGGGGCCAGATAAATTGTGCTTCTGGCTCTCCACCACGGCACCTCGGAGCTCATTTTTGAATTCGCTGACCATCTGCCGGGCCCTGGAGCGGCTAGGGAACGGGAAACAGTCCAGGATCGGGAAGTTCATGAAGATTGGTTTGAAGATCTCGCGCTTGACTGCGCTCTGGAGCACGTTGATAGGCGCGTTGGCCGAGCCCAGTGCCTGTGCTGTTAGCCTCTTTGTCCCGACTTGGAGTGCGCCATGTCAGAGTGACTTACATCAAGGTTTGTCTGCAGCACCACTTCCGAGCAGTTGGCGACCGAGTATCGCTGGAGAAGCTCTTGGACAGGGACTCCTCCCTTTCCCGCTCGCAGTTGCGCATCTTTTAGAAGCCCGCATAGCCGATCTGCATTGTGGGCAATCTTGTCTGCCTCAAAGTTCCTCTGTAAACCTGGCTTAACAACGGACTGGTAATTTCTCCACACCTCCCCGTGACTAGAGATGATGTTGTCGCCGAGAAACTCAGCCAGCACGCTATGCGGGATCTTCTTCTGGTTGCCGCTTTTCTCGTAAAGGTCCTCGTCCTTGAAGATCTCGGCAATGTAGGAAGGCTTGTGCACCAAGATGTTCCACTGAGATCCGAAGAACAGCTTCACGGCACCGTGTGTCTTGAGCGGGCGCTCAATGTATTGCCGGAAAATGTCTGATTGGTCGACATCTTTGAAGAAGGGGATGAGGGCCACCCAGAAGGGGACGGCAGGGATGTTGGTCGGGTATGTTGGTGGCAAGAGAAAAATGTAATAGACGAAAAAAATGAGCAAGGCTCCAAGGAGGAGCAACTCGGCGATGAACACAAACATTTCGTCGGGTTTCGGGGTGCTAGTTGGACGTACATGCAAGGACAAGGGACAGGTTACGTCGGCCGCATCATGATGGTGGTTCCAAAACATTGAGTCGGTTTATATTATCTCAAGGCCGGAAATCCGACCACTGTCAAAACGTTGCAACGGCATGCATATGGACCGTGCAAAGACCGAGTCCCTGGAAACCGCGCAGGACATTCGGGAACCTGACCCAGCCACGGGCCGAAGCACAAGTGGCGGCGCTGTCAGGGATCCCTGCAGGGTGTTGCATCTGTACCGAAAATAGCGTCGGGCATTTAGGTAACGTCGTTAGCGCTCCCGGTCGCCAACGCAGTGGGCTGGCTCGTGCCCACAGGGGCTCAGGGCCAGTCCCGGCAATTGCCAAGGCGCATTCATGGCATGCCTGGTGGCCGAGTCATGGGCAGGGCAGGCTTCGAGAAGGGACGACGGATGCGGACGGGATCCTGCTGTGCCGCCCAACGCATGGGGGCCAGCCACTGCCTTTCTTCCAGTCTGGCTAAGCTTAGGATTTCGCAGGTGGATCACTGAACACCGCCTTCCGGGCTTCAGGGAGATTGCTGGAACCGGAGAACGTTAATACATTGAGATTGCGTCTCGTCTCATCAGCGAAATGCTCTCTCGACAGTCTGGGCCAATTGTGCTTTGCGCGCGTATGAGCTTGTTGTCTTGTTTTTCTTAGCTATTAATCCAAATCCTAATCGACAACCCCCATCCGACCCAGCCTCCAGTCCGCTGACGTGCAGCCCTGTCACACTTAGACACACCTGCAAGCCGAGTCAGCACTGGCTGCACTGCCAACCGACATTCGCAGTACCGCACTCCCGAAATTGTCCACTTATACCTAGGTACCCACCGCCATGGTCGACTCGGACGGCAGCCCCCTGGTGAGCTTGGTCTCATCAAATGCAGAACGGCCTGCACACACAGACCTCCCAGAAAAAGCACCGTTTCTCAGGACATCAGAAAAGCCCACCGCCCAACAAGACGGCACAGAAGAAACCAGACAACCAATGCTTCCAACTCAGACACCACCCGGGCAACCTGACCCTGAGAAGGACCCGGTTGCTCTCCCGCCTCCCTATTCGGCCTTCTCACCATGGAGGCGCCGCTTCATCCTGACCGTCATTACAGTCGCGGGTTTCTTCGGGCCTCTCGCAGGCGGCATCTATCTCCCTGCGCTGCCCGTTTTGGAGAGGGAGTTCCAGGCTAGCGCAACGGCCATCAACATCACCGTGTCGGTCTTCATGTTGACGTTTGCCTTTGGGGTGAGCATGCACACCCTCTCCGCCTTCATTCGATCACCATCTAACCCGTCATGTGCTGTCATTAGCCCCTGTTCTGGTCTACTTTTGCCGATTGGAAGGGCCGCCGGCCGTTGTACTTGATCTCCATTGCCATCTATATCGTCGCCAACATCCTCCTAGCCGCTGTACCTGCCAACTACGGGGCGCTGGTCTTTCTACGTATCGTACAGGCCTTTGGGTCTTCGGCTGTAGTTTCGATGGGCGCTGGCTCGGTTGCTGATGTATGTGTCTCTTTTCCACCCTCACTCAAACAATTCGCCCCTGACATAACATGTGCAGACCACCGAACCAAAACGAAGAGCGTTTGCCATGTCCATTTTTCTCACCGGTCCTCAGTGCGGCCCCGTCCTCGGCCCCGTGCTGGGTGGTGCGCTGGCCGAGGGTGGCTGGCGGTGGATCTTTGGGTTCCTCGGTATGTGCCCCTGAAATCCCTTTTTGCTAGTATTCGCCCACGCTAACACCATAGCTGCCAGCCATCTCCGGCTTTGTCCTTTTGCTGGTCATATTCTTCGCTCTCCCAGAGACACTCCGCGCCCGCGTAGGCAACGGAAGCATCTACGAGAACTACGGCTTCGTGATTTGGCCACCCAAAGTTTCCTCCCCGCTCGCTCCCTCCTGGGACCGCGGTCCGCCGCCGCCAACCCCGACACTCGGGCTCTACTGGCGCCTGTTTTGCTACCCCCCAATTGGGATCGTCACTCTCAACACGGCTATGCTTTACTCGACTTACTTTGCCATTGCCGTAAATCTGCCGACTGAGTTGGCAGTCCGCTATCACTGGTCGACGGCCGCCGTCGGCGCCGGTTTCCTTGCTGTAGGTGTGGCCATGATCGTTGGCTCGCTTTGCGGCGGTCGCTTCTCCGACTGGCGCCGTGCGAGGGCGGCCAAGGCTACCGAGGACGGCAAAGTCGACCCCGAGTTTCGGCTAGTGGATCAGATTTGGGGTGTGCTGGTGTGCGTGGCCGGGTGTGTCATGTACGGCTGGCTTATTGAGGTGTCGGGTCACCCAGCGGCGGTGCTTGTGGCGACATTCTTTAGTGAGTACCGCCATTGGAACCATTCAAACCTTCCTGGTTGGGGTCAAGTACTGACTTTTGCGTCCGCAGCCGGCTTCGGCATGAACTGGGTCTTCGTTACAACGACCGCGTTTCTAACCGAGTGTGTGGCTCAGCAGGCGGCTGGCGCTTTCGCCCTGGGCAACATGCTGCGTAACCCTGGCGCCGCCATAGCAGCCGTGATCATTCCCTCGTTGGTTTCAAAAATGGGAAGTGGATGGTGCTTCACTGGTCTGGCGCTTCTAGATCTTGTTGTGGTTGGGTCGGCTGTTATCGGTGAGTCTGCCTCCGTGTCATCCCAAACAAACCCATTGCTGACTCTAGGTCTAGTCCTCCGAATCAAAAGTCCCGGGTGGAGGGCCGCCAGGGCCGCTAGGATGAAGGCAGCGGGCAAGCCCAAATAATACAGGCAATGACGGACGGCACAACTTAGTCGTGTTCTCCATCATTGCTGTTGTCCCAGGTATCCTCATTATTCAGAATAGGACTAGCAACAGAGCAAAGATCGATTCCCCTCTCGGTCTTGAAAACCCGAAGATAGGTGGAACATCAAGGTCATGAGCAAGTGTACCTGACATATTTTCATGGTTAACTATCATATTACGCAAACCTCCGAGGTCGAGCACCTCCCTTTCGACGCTATTGTTGATAAGTCTAGCCAGTTAGATAATTACTCTACAGATGTATCTTGATCATTTATGTTGAGGTTTGCCCATACACGACGAGCGACGAGGCGGGGGTACCGGTATCAATTGGGTAGGTACTGGGAGCGGATAGCGGACGAAGACCCGGCAGCACAATGCTACGAGGACGCAAGACATTGTGTTAAGGTATACCGCCGATATTAACTTATCCCTGCACACAACCTCGCTTTGCCTCGCTTTTGGGTTGAATGGTGACTGCAGTGAACAAGCTAACGAGGGGATCGGCTAGTAGCTAAAGAAGCGCGAAGAAAACAGTATAAGAAAGAGCAAGGGGCTGGGAATGTGTCGTGGAAACTAAGGTAGTAGTTAGTTAAGCCATCAGTGGGTTATTTTCCGAACTACCAACTTATGCCAGATGAGGCAGTCTATCAAAAACTGCTTCCTTGTTTCGGACCGACGCTGCCGAGACCGCCAGATTATGGGATCGACCGACAACAACCAATGGTTACTGGTACAAGTAAAGGCGAATATAGCATAATTAGTTTATGGTCCCCGGCTTCCAAGGAGAATTTGGCGGTTTCCACGTTCGCGACGACATAAACCTTTCATGCTGTATCCTCGTTGTCGTAGAGCGGCAGACCCCAAGATATCGCGGCGAGAGGCCACCTGATACTGATGGAGACCGCAGATATTGTGAAAATAGCGGGGGCGGATAACTGAAATTGCGTTTGGCTACCCTGTATGTTACTAGGTAGTAAGTAACTGGAGCGGGGGATCAAAGAGGGAGTCGAATGGGAACTAAGCAACACGGCCTGCCTCTCTACTTTCTCCTGCTGTTGTCCACTTCTTCATATTTTGCCCCGGAAAGGCCAGGATCCTAAATATAGCTTGATACACGGCTTGTTTGATTTGTCGAGAGCCTTGACTACACCGTTCTCTCTCGTCCGTGGCGTGGCGTCGTTTACATCGCCCAACAGCATTGTCATCACCATCGGGTCACTTTGGACTGGTAAGGAACGAAGTACTTGCTCTGTGTTTCACCAGACTGAAAGGCTGCTACTACCCCACTCAACGGTCCCAAAGCCCCCTGTCTCCATATGTGTTTCCAATATGGACTCCCGACCCCCCCCTCGCGAGAACCGTCTCTACCGCGTTGATCGTCTGATCGTTGACGCGGATCGCACGATGCAGGGCTACCTCGGTAAACACACTGCCAACTTGGACCCTCGCACTGTCCTCGGTATTAACGTTCTTGACCGCATTCCTCCCTCCGATCGCGTCGATCTTCTGCACGACCGCATCCGACAAAGCTGTATCGATCCCCCGCGCCACATCCTTGAGCATCGTCAAGCTCGCTTCGTCCTCCACCTCCTCGATCTCGACCTTGGCCAACTTGCGACAGACGACGTCGACGGGGAATATCTTGTCTAGCTCGTCGACAAAGCCAGCGATCTGGTCAACCACTTTCTCGAGCGCTTTTCCGTCGTACAATGCCCACGACGTCTTTCGCACCAAGCTCGTACGTTCCTGTCTCGAGCGGGACAGATTTCTCAGTTTGCTGTGCAGCGCTCGACCGATCGGCTCCATATCCTTATCTTCGAGCAGCACCAGATCCTGCTGGTCGGTAACGAGCTCGTATCGCTTGGACGTTTTCCGGGCTGACTCGAATAACAGTGCGATTTCCTCGAGGATCGATTGCGTCAGCTGAACAGACTTGTCGACCGGCGAGCTGATGTTAAACCGCGGGTCGTCGTTGATGTTGACCGCTTCGCCCCATCGTCCTAGGCGTACCCTCGCAATGTCAAGCCTGAGCTGGCATCTCTCGTAATCGCGCCCGAAACGGCGGCCCAGCTGGATGAGCTCGAAGCAGTCGACACAGTTGTTGAAGAGCGCTGCGACGTTTAGAGCGCCGGCGACGACGCCGAAAACTTCTGCCATTCGTGAAAACGAAGGACGACCTTGCAGACGGGGTTGTATCGCCGAGTCTGGCTGAGCGGAGGAAGAATCCGAGTCGCCAGATGGCAGACGAACACCCCCGCTCAATGTAACTACAACGCGGCCAAGCAGAAGAGCGCAGGCCAATCACATCGTACCGCAACCTGATCGACTGAGGCTTTTTATCAGGGGTCGGACGTTGGGCAATCGCATTCCGCCGCATCATGAAGTCACGAGCTGTTTCCCACGCCGGCGCCTTTTCCGATGACGACCAACACCGTCGGGGCACTACATGCCTCCGAGCAAGCCAAAGTACATGTCGGAAATTATTACTCGAACGACGTACACATCTACAACGAACCGAACGCTAACCGGTGCCTTGCCGATTTGCGATTGACCGACCCCCGCGTCGACAAGACGCGCATCGAGCAGACAAAAGACGGCCTCCTGAGGGATTCGTACAAGTGGATTCTACGACATGGCGACTTTCGCCGGTGGCGAGACGGCAAGGATAGCCGGATGCTTTGGATCAAAGGCGATGCCGGGAAAGGCAAGACCATGCTTCTCTGCGGGATCGTTGACGAACTGCAACAATCGTCGCAAGGACTTGGTACCAAGGCTAGAGCGGGGGATCAGCCAGACAGTATGGTCAACAAGCTGTCGCGTCAGTTCAAGAAGCTATCCCTATCTCGGGCCCCGCTCTCTTTCTTCTTTTGTCAAGGCACCGACTCCCGACTCAATCATGCCACAGCTGTCTTGCGAGGCCTGATCTACCTCCTGCTGCTCCAACGGCCGTCTCTTATCCGGCACATCCAGGGCGGGTATAACCATGCCGGTCGGCGACTTTTCGATGGCCCAGACTCGTTCTACGCTCTGTCACAAGCTTTATCCAGGATGCTCCGCGATCGCCGCGCGAAGGGATCCTACATGGTTATCGACGCACTGGACGAATGCGAGACAGGTCTAGCGCAGCTTCTCGACTTCATAGTCCAGAGCGCGTCGTCTACATCCATGAACGTCAAATGGATCGTGTCTAGTCGCAACAGGCATGATATCGAGCAGCTGCTGCGTCTCGACGACTCCGGCACGATGCTAAGTCTCGAGCTGAATGCACGGCAGGTCGCTGACTCCATCAACACGTACATCGAACACAAAGTGTCACAACTCGTGTCGCTGAATGGTGACAGGCAACTGCAATGCCAAGTTCGGGATGCGATGTGCCGCAAAGCAGACGGAACCTTCCTCTGGGCAGCCCTCGTGGCGAAGGAACTTCAAAATGTTCAAGCCTGGGATGTTCTGCGCGTTCTTGAGCAGATACCGCCCGGTTTGATGCCATTTTACGAGCGAATGATGGAGCATGTTCAACAGTTGCCGTCTGAGAATCGCGAATACTGCCGCCGTGTTATTTCGACCGCGACCATCGTCTACCGCCCACTGCATCTGTGCGAGCTAGGCCCGCTTGCTTGTTTACCTGGACATGTCTCCAGCAAACTCCGATCTGTGGAGAAAGTCGTGGAGATGTGCGGCTCATTTCTTACGATCCGGGATAACCATGTCTATCTCATCCACCAGTCCGCCAAAGACTATCTCACAGGAGAGCGTTCAAGGGACATTTTCACGTCCAATATTGCCGCCGCACACCACACACTCTTCTCGATGGCTTTACAAGTCATGAAGGATACGTTACGACGTGACGTCTATCACTTGCGCTATCCTGGCTTTCCTATCGAAGAGGTGGAAGTCCCCGACACAGACCCGCTAGCGCCCGCACGTTACGCATGTACCCACTGGGTTGACCATCTGCACGACTGTGATCCTACCAGGAACGCAGCCAACGACCTCCAAGACGGCGGGTCTGTCGACAAGTTTCTACGTCGGAGCTATCTCCACTGGCTCGAGGCTCTTAGCCTTCTCAGGAGCATGTCGGAAGGAACAACATCGTTGTTGAGGCTTGAGGAGTTACTTCAGGTTAGCTTCCTTGTATCTTTTTCATAAGCCGATACTAATACTGTGTAGGGACGGATGTCTCAGCTTGCCAACCTCGTTCGAGATGGATACCGATTCGTCCAAAACTACAAATGGGCAATAGAGAATAGCCCTCTTCAAGTATACGCTGCAGCACTTATCTTCAGCCCGACCCGCAGTATCATACGAAACTGTTTTCAGAACGATGAGCCAAAATGGGTTGTCAAAAGCCCAGCCGTGGAAGATGATTGGAGTGTATGCCTACAGACGCTCGAGGGGCATAGCGAGGCCGTTTCTTCGGTGGCCTGGTCGCCCGATGCGGCACGGCTCGCGTCGGCGTCGCAGGATGGGAGCGTCAAGATCTGGGATGCCGTGACAGGCCGGTGCATCTCGACGCTCGAGGGGCATAGTGATTCCCTTAGTTCGGTAGCCTGGTCACCCAATGCAGCGCGGCTCGCGTCAGGATCGCTCGATGGTACGGTCAAGATCTGGGATGCCGTAACAGGCCGGTGCATTTCGACATTCGACGGGCATGAGGATAATACCGTCTGGTCGGTAGCCTGGTCGCCTAATATAGCACGGCTCGCGTCAGCGTCAACCGATGACACCGTTAAGATCTGGGATATTGAGACAGGCCGGTATATCACAACGCTCGAAGGGCATACCACTTTGGTCACTTCGGTAGCCTGGTCGTACAATACGGCGCAACTCGCGTCAGCGTCGTACGATAATACCGTCAAGATCTGGGATCCAGCGACGGCCCAGTGTATCGCAACACTCGAGGGACATACCTCTCAGGTTACTACAGTAGCCTGGTTGCCCGATATGGCGTGGCTTGCATCAGGATCGTGGGATAAGACGGTCAGGATTTGGGATACTACGACGGCCCAGTCTATCGCAATACTCGAGGGGCATAGCGATGCTGTCACCTCGGTAGCCTGGTTGCACGATACGGCGCAGCTCGCGTCGGCATCGCACGATAACACAGTCAAGATCTGGGATACTACGACGGGCCGGCACGTCTCAACACTCAAGGGGCATACCTCTCAGGTTACTACAGTAGCTTGGTTGCCCGATATGGCGTGGCTTGCGTCAGGATCGTGTGATAATACGGTCAGAATTTGGGATACGGCGACAGGTCGGTGTATCTCGACGCTCGAGGGGCATAGCTCTGCTGTCGATAGCGTGACCTGGTCGCCCGATGCGGCGTGGTTCGCGTCGACGTCGTACAATACCGTTAAGATCTGGGATCCAGCGACATACCGGTGCATCTGGACGCTCGAGGGGCATAGCGGTACTATTACTACAGTGGCTTGGTCTCCCGATATGGCGCGGCTTGCGTCCGCATCAGACGATAATACGGTCAAGGTTTGGGATCTGGCGACGGGCCAGTGCATCGCAACCGTGGAGATTAGCCGGCGTTCTTATGATCTCAAGTTCGATACATCTCTATCTCACCGGTTGTATACCGGCGACGGCACAATCAACCTACCCCCCACGCTACCTTCTACGACTCTGGCTGTTACCTCTACTGACCATGTATCGCCTTTACCTCGATATATGGAGAGGTATAGTGTGGGCAGCAGTAATGCCTGGATTACCTACCAAGATCAGAATCTCCTATGGTTGCACCCAGAGTATAGGCCGAGATCATTCGATGTACGTGGGACGAGGATGGTGCTCGGCACTGCTTCGGGCCGTATCTGGATGATAGTATTCTCGGAAGACAATCCTATTTCGCAGCAGGGTTAAGGCCTATTCTTTGTTATTCGGGATCTTGTCTATGGATTCAAACTTCTCACTTCTCTTTTATATGTTGTCATTCCATACCGTGCTATAGGAAGGGTGGAGGAGAACGAGTCATTTTACAAGTCTGTTAGCCCATTCTAGCCGTTTCGGCATTATCCTTTCCCAAGTTGTGGCGGCGCTACTAGACGAGGCAGTAACTCTATCAACACCCTGGAATGTCTCAAGAATTGGGTGTAAATGGGGGGGTTTCAAGGAGTGGCTGTCTTTCGTGGCTGTCTGACCGTCTTGGTGATGTGGCCGGCGCCAGCGACGGAATAACTGCTTCCAAAGCCTTGAAGTAGTAAGACTGCATCGCAAATTATCCAACGTAAACAAATCAACGCAAATGGGCCCCAGATTGTAGCAAATGTAGTTAAATCGAGACAAATATACGTGCATGTTTCCTCTGTTTGCGTTGTTAAGACCCTTGGCTCAAAGTCGTATTATCATCCGACATACTGGCCCGTTTCTTGAGCAGCAGGCTTGCTCTCCTTGACCAGCCCTGGCCTCGCTCATCCGGTTTGCTTGCGTAGCTGCTCGAGCGGGCAGGGTACTCGCGGCGTCAAGGAGTATCTGCACGGTACCTTGGTTGCCCATATGCAAGACGTTGCTTCTTTCTGTACGAACCGCAGTTCGAATGACCGCCCTCTGTCGCCTGTAGCAAGTCTCTTGCTGTCGAGAATGGGCGTTGCGACAGGCACCAAGCGTTCGGCCGCACAGCTTGATGCAAGGCAGCCTCTTGCATTCACCAAACACGTGTCCATAACTTCCACGGAGACTGTAAGCAGCCCTCCGTTGCTTAGATGGCGAGGCCGGATGAGTCGGTTGTCTTCAGGGCCACGGCCTCCTACGGGTCTGGTCCGATGTTTCGGTCCAGACGATGCGGCCAACTCCGACCATGCGGCCAACTGCGGCCTCCATTTGGACCATTTTCCTCTTTCGGCTCCTACATACGGCCCTACCCGGACGCACCAGCCTCCAAGCACCAAGAGTGCTGAGACGGATAGGTTGGTAAACACGAGTCTGAAACAGGGGTTCAGCTGTGCCACCAACACAGCCGTGGTGTAAGCGCCCGCACCTTTTCGGGCCTGGCCATCCACCAACGGCACCTCATTGACATCAACGGCACAATTCTATAAATGACGAAGCATTTCTCAGATTCCTTCAACCCTTGCACAAACTAGTTTCGCACCAAAACCCCCCCTATATCCATCCATTCATCCGAACACACAATGGGCAGCTCCCAGTCCTCCCCAGCCCCAGCTCTCGCCGAGCGCGGTCCGCACGGCCTGCCAATGCGCTTCGTGGTCCGCCACGCCGGACGCGGCTTCAAGCTCTGCGGTGAAGACGCCAAAGCCCCTATTCACTACATAAGCAAACACCGCGAATGGTTCTCCAAGCACGAACGCCTCATCCTGCACACCTCGGGCCACAAAAAGGACAAGTCCCCTCCTCTCGTCTCCGCCAAGAAGGGCGTCCTCGGTGCCGTACCCGTCGGCGGCAAAAACAGCAGAATCCGCATTCCCAACTTTGAGAGTTACAACATTGAGCTGCCTAGCAGCAAACAGAACAATGTGGTCGAGATGAAGTACGAGGGCCGCAAGGGACTGATAAAGGACATGTATGCCTTTACCCTCTTCTGCGATGGGCACGAAGAGACCTTCCGCTGGTACGAGGCGGATAAGCTGAATTGTCCCGAGGTGAGGGCGATCCATAAGCGCGAAAAGCCAATTGTCAAGACTGGTATGCCTAAGGATCTAAAGAGGAAGATAATCGGGACAATGATTACCGGGGGTTATCTGGTCAGGGTCATCGAGGATCCTCCGACGGGTCCTAAAAACCTGTTGGGGTGGGACAAGGAAGGCAACGAGATCGTTGCTAGTTATGCCAAGGGTGGGAGTGGGTTTATTGGTGGCACCAAGATGTTTTTCCAGTTTTGGGGGAGCGGGGCCACGGAGAACTTGGGGAAGGACTTTACTCGAGTTGCGGCGATTACCGGGGCGGCGTTGTGGAGGGAGCAAATTGCCGAAGAAAAGGCCGCTGCCCAGCGGCGGAACCGGTAGAATACAACTGCAATTCGGATGCTGCCTGGGAGGATAATATAGAGTTTGAGCGTAGGTTGGGCTTAGGGGCAGAGTAATCAATACACTTTTCATGTTCAGGTGCTCTGTGGACTTTCCAGTCCCAGTTCCATACCAAAACAAGACAGTAGGAATAGCTTGGTCTTTGTGGAATAAACTTCGACGTCTCTAGAGCATAGGGTATCATTATTCCACAGACTAGCAACATGTGCCGCGGTTTGGACTGCTTCTTTTGGCCGGCGCGAGGCCTCAAGTTTTCGCAGTCTAGGCCGGCCGTATAAGTACATCTCGGGACGGGGCATCCGTGTCGACCCCGAAAAGAAAAGGCTATCCAACTCTGGGAGCAGCCCCGCACTGTCAAGGGTGTACGTGGATTCATCGGGTTTGCAAACTATTACCGAGACTTCGTCCCCCATTTCTCCGATATTGCACGTCCACTTACGGCATTGACAAAAAAGGGGTTCCCTTTGTCTAGACACCCTAGTGCGAGCAGGCCTTCTTCGACTTGAAGACTTTACTCATCAGTGCCCCTGTGTTAGCACAATGGGACCCAGCAAGGAAGACAGTGCTCGAGATAGACTCCTCCGGATACGCGATCGGAGGAGTACTGTCTCAATATGATAACGAGGGAGTTCTTCGGCTAGTAGCTTTCTTTTCCAAGAAGAACAATACTACCAAGTCGAATTATCATATCTATAATAAAGAGCTATTGGCTATTATACGTTGTTTAGAACAATGGGACCCCGAGTTACGGAGTACCCGGTAATTTGAGATTTGGATAGACTATAAGAACCTCGAATACTTTGAGAAGAAACGATAGCTGAGTGAACGGCAAGTCCGTTGGGCCGAAAAGCTAGCCCGTTACAACTTCACCCTGACATACCGTCCGGGCAAGCAGGGAGTTATACCTGATGTACTATCACGAAGAGAGTAGGAGCTCCCTGCCGAAGTCAGGATGAGCGTTTGGCCGGGAGATGTTTCTAGCTCCTAAAGAAAGGCAAAAACGGGAGTCTTCACGTAGCCAAAGGAAGAGCAATCGGGATAGCAACCGGTTTTACTACTGGTGGAGACTAGGACGGAGAAACAGACGATCCGGCAGACAAGTCGAATCCCCTAGGGAACCCATTTGAGAATGACCCCCTACGGCACTTGTGGACCCTAGGCTTGGAAATCTAGTCCTTGAAGGAGCTCGTCAATTGCCGCCACAATGGGGGTTGCCCATCTCAATTTCGGAGTGTTCAATAGATGAAGGAAAACGGCTTTGCTGGAGAGGCATGATTTGGCTCCGATACGTTGAGCCACTCCGCACCCACATGATTCAAGATATACATAATTCTACACTTGCCGGCCATCCAGGCAGGGACATAATCGGCCGGAAGTTCACCTGGCTAGGCCTGAGCTAAGATATCAGAAAATTCCTCCGGAACTGCGACGTCTGCAGAAGGACATCAGTATGGCGAGAGAAGCGAAGAGCATTGCTGAAACCTCTGCCCATTCCTGACCAAATGTGGAGTGAAATCTCCATCGACTTCGTTATTGGGTTGCCACCGTCCGGCCAGAACCAAGCAGAAGCTATCATGGTCGTTACCGACTGACTTTTCAAAAACGTGATTTTTGAAGCAATGGCATCCACCACAGCAGAAGATATAGCAGACAAGCTGGGTTACGATACTGTGTTCGTGGTGGTGGACCGGCTGGGGAAGCGGAGCTACTCCCTGCCCTGCTACACGACAACCACTGCAAAGGAGATAGCAAAGTTTTACTACCGGCACATCTGTAGGATCCATGGAGCCCCCAAATCAGTGGTATCTGACAGGGGACCGCAATTTATCTCCCACTTCTGGGTAAATTGCTAGGCGTCGTTTCCATTCTGTCTCCATCTAACTGGCCAAGATACCTATGGTCTCTGCAGTCGGAGACTAAATTACGTCCGTGATTCACCGCACATGTTGCTGGCTATCTAGGTACCTAGTTATGCCCACGGCCTCAACTCCGTCTCGGTCCAATCCCAGAGTTTCTTTCCCAGTTCCGGATCCTTGCTGGGTTTGGTCTCCATTGTCGATAGGCGGCCAACTGGCTCGTAAAAGACGCCACGCTTGATATCTTTCTGCGGGGCGCCGATAGCCCACAGCAAGTTATGCGTGCCCTCCTCGGGCGTCTTTACCTTGCCAATGTTTGGGAGGTAGATCAATGCCCTGTCAGCAAGCCCCAGGTCTGTAACCAGACCGGTGGAGACGACGCCCGGGGTGATGCTAAAGGAGAGGATCTTGGGATAGCGCGCCGCCAACTCGCGTGCGAAGATCATGTTGGCCAGCTTGCTTTGGCCGTAGCGCAGCCAGCGGCCCAGCACGGCCATCTCCTGCTTCGTCTTGACCTTGTCGAACACGATTCCGCCGGGCGGTGTGCCGCGCCAGGCCGTGCTCGTCACCAGGATGATACGGACGTCGGAGCTCTCGAGGTCAGCTGTGTGCAAGAGCAGGGGTAGCAGCTTGTAGGTCAAAAGCGCGTGGCCGAGGTGGTTGGTCGCGAAGTGAATCTCGTAGCCATCCTTGGACAGGCCAGCTGGCACGGCCATGATACCGGCATTGCACACGAGTACGTCGAGCCGGGGCAGGTCCGCCGCCATCTTGTCCCCGGCCGCCTTGACGCTGGCGAGGTTGGCGAGGTCGACCTCGATAAACGTGACCTGGACATCAGGCGCCGCGGCCTTGGCGCTGGCGATGGTTGCTGCGGCCGATTTGGCTTTGCGGCCGGTGAAGAGGATGTGGGCCGGCTTGTGCCGAACCAACTCAACAACGGTGCCAGCTCCGACGCCAGCGGTGCCTGGAAAGTTCAAAGGGTACAGCTTGTCAGCAGGGTGCGTCATCACAGTTGGACGGGACTCGGGAGGGTGCGCTTTTGCAGCGCTGTCAACAAGTCAAGTCTACCAAGTCAAGTCTTCAAGTCAAGTCAAGTCAAGTCAAGTCAAGTCAGGATTTCTCGAGACAAGTCAAGTCAAGTCGATGCAGCGACTTGACTTGACGGACTTGACATTCCGCAGGGTTAGGGTTTATATGTAAATTAGCCCAAATTTTGGCCATTTACTTAGTTACCGAACTTTTTGTCCAAGATCTAAAATCTGAACACGTGGGTCGTGACTGGCATCCCGGCAGGGCGGCCCGCTGGCGCGCGTGTTCCGACAGCACCCCCGATCAACGAAGTTGCGCGCCACTACAAGGCTCTCAAACCAACTCTTCCCTCCTGCGATCCTCCCAAATGGCTCTCGCCGTTACCAACGATACCGCCCGCGCGACTCCCGATTCTGACGATATTTCCATTGCGCCGAACATCAATTTGGAGATCCCGTCGCGTTTCAACGCGTTCGACGCGCTCGGCCGTGCCGTGGGCACCAAGAAGAGCCTCAAGG